>CAWZYM010000308.1:235000-540000 GCA_963966185.1 Rhabditoides inermis
AAATTATTCGAACCACTTCACAACTAAACGCTAATTCGAAAGTCATCATGATCTCAGACCATTTAGAAACATACGTCGACGATTGACACTTGACAAGTGTCATATATAGCTTAGATTGGTCGGCGTGGTAATCCGTTTTCCTATAGTCATCATATGTAATCACCTTCGGCGCAAAAACGCATTAGAACTCTGTCGAGAAAGAGAGAGAGAGAGAGAGAGAGACGAGGAATAAGGTGTCAGCAGATCTATTGCTTGCAGGCGTCTAACAGTATCAACCACGTGTTTATTGTATTTGCTTCGCAGCTATATAACAAGAGGCTAGGAGCTAGGAGATCACATCAATGTACCATAGCCAACCCTTCTCAATAGATCCCGGACGCGATTCCAGCCTCCATGGATCCTCCATTCCCTATTCTCACTGTGTCATCGTCTATACGAGCACGATTCTCTCATTGTTCACCAATTTGCTACTGGGATACTTCATAATGTTTAAGGTACTGTCACACAAACAACTTCGTAATTAGTTTATTTTAAAGACCAGATCTGACATGGGCAACTACAAATACCTTCTGCTGACTTTTGTGTGCTACGATCTACTCTATGCTGGAGTGATAGCAGTTGTGAACCCGGTATGTGGAAGGAGAAAAGAGAGAGAGAGAGAGAGAGAGAGAGAGAGAGAGAGGGGGGGGGGAGAGAGAGGGGAGAGAGAGAGATAGAAAGAGAGAGAGGGGAGAGAGAGAGATGGGGGAAGAGCCATCTCCTCTTTCTTCAGGTGATCTTCTCCTCCGACATTGCCTATATCATCTTCTCTGTCGGTCCATTCGGAAAAACAGAGTGGGCAAATGTTCTCGCTTCCTTATACTGGTACGTTGAAAAAACTATATACATATCTAAAACTAGATTGCAGCGTGACCTACTGCCAGACCATCATCCTACTCGCGTTTCATTTCGTATACCGATACGTCAGTTTCTGCAAGTGAGTGCGACAAAGAGAGAGAGAGAGAAAGAGAAAGAGAAAGGGAGAGAGAGAGAGAAATAGATGGCTTTTCGACAGGACGCACTTGATGTTCATTTTCCGCGATCATCGCTACATCGCTGGCTTTATTGGTGTTTTCATGACAACTGGACTCATCTGGTTCTTCACCTGTCTATTCATCATGGTGCCCACGTATGAAAGCAAGTACGTCTCTCTCTCTCTCTCTCTCTCTCTCTCTCTCTCTCTCTCTCGCACTCGTTCTTACTCATTCTCTTTCTCATTCTCTCTTTTTCAATATCCGTTTAAGAATGATCCTGTACACGTCTCTCATGAGCAACTACGGTCTCGACATTTTCGAGATGGGCTTCACGGGGGGAACGTACTGGGTGAGTGCCATCCACCGTGGTGTATGGGAGAAAAGAGTCTTCCAGCTCCCCCAACCGGATGGCGAATGGCACTTTGTCTGGCGTTCCTTCTTGGGAATGGCTATGGCACAACTCACACTCTTTTCCGTTGTCGGTGCGCCAAGTTTCATCGATATTGAAGTTTCAATTTCTCCGAGAATCACATGATACCGGTTCCGAATTACACGAGTAGAATTACACGAGCCGATCTAATTTGCTCGGCGCAAATGGTCTTTGATTCATTTGCAAAAAAACGCTATTAAAAGTTTGCACAACTGCAACAATGAACAATGAACAGTGAACAGTGAACAAGTGAATTGATAATCGAAATGAAAACAACATTCTCCGTTCAGCCGTGATCGCGTACTGTTCTGTGAAGATAGCAGGCAACATGAACTGCACGAGTGTGAGTGAGCGGACGCGCTACCTCCAGAGACAGCTCTTCCGGGCTCTCGTATTGCAGGTGAGAAATCATGTGCCGTTAGGTTTGCACACACGTATCGATTACGCAAACAGAAAAGAAAACAATACAAAGTGTATGGTTCGTATAAAAAAACCACATACATCTACGACCCAGACTCTGAGACTGACTAATGTGTAGGCGCTGATCCCTACCTCGCTGCTCTTCATCCCCTGTTTCACCACCAAGACAGCACCCGTGCTGGGCATATCACTCGGGGGATTCACTCGCATCGCAACACACATGTTCAGCTTCTATCCAGGTATGTTCAAGGAGTTTAGACAGTACTTACTGTGTTTTTGGCTAGCCGATTCACGAGGGAGAGTGAGATGATGACAATGTTTTCAGCTTGCGACCCGATTGTTTCGCTGATCTTCATCGGCGACTACAGGCGGGCGTTCATAAAGTAATGAAGTAAAAAGTCAACAAACAACAACCCCATTCCCATTGCAGTGTGTTCTGCTGCGCGAAGGAGCGCCCCAGCAGTGTGTCGAAGCTGTCGACCTCCTCCTCGTTGGCAGTGTCGAAGGCGCCCCTTCCCCCCTTCCCCTCACTCCCCCAACCACACAGGAAACACTCCATTGTCAAGACACGCATACACAGCGCCGGCTCCATCGCAAGCACAAGGTCCACGTAGAGGAAAAAGTGTGTGTGTGTGTTTGTGATTCACGTGATAATTGTATTCGATTCGAATCTCTGATTTTCTAACATACTGATGTTTCATTCGTCAGTGCAAATCATCGATATTACTGCTTTGCAAACCGATAAAAGTCATAATTGAATGTGCGCGTACAACGTTGGATTGACGTCAACTTAGCCGCGAACAAATTGTGAATTCACGAAGTGATTTCGTCGTGACAAGTTAGTATTCCCCACAAAAACACTTCAAATTGGAGAGTTCGGAACAAAATAATTGACATTCTCATCAATATTCCCCATGAAGTTATAGCCTTTATAAACTCTATGATGGAAACAAGAGTCACGGATTGCCCGGATAGTGAGATGCATTTCTCCTTCGTGCTGGCGGCTGCAGCCGTGGCTGTTCAACTGGTGGCTGCTCGAGATGCGACCGACGCCCGCACGGTAGGCAGACAACTCTCCAGCAGACAGAACACCACTATCATAGCAGCACATCCAGTGCTGGGCTGAAACAGTGTGGATCGGGTCTTGACTGCTCTTGGTAAATGGTGCGTGTACACCGCGAAGTGACCAGTTTGGGTGCGATGATATGTATGGTAGAAGATTTAGAAATCTTGAAAATCTGCCGCCGCCGATGGCAGGGCTCTCTGCTGCTGCCGTGGGTTAACCCACCCTGCCGGGTTGTGGTGGGATTCGGTAGATCAATTGATCGAGATGGCATTCGAACCAGCGGCCCTGCCCTTAATAAGTAGAGGTGGCAATTCGAAAAGCGTTAGTGTTTCGAAAAGAGTGTATTGAAGAAACTTTGCAAACGCCCAATTCTATCGCTCACGTCAGTATACATGTGTAGACTGTCCAAGCCTACCTCGCTTGCATTGTTGTAAGCGTCACAATTTAGGCACTCATCCAAAAAGAAGAAATCATGGGCGTCCACAAGGAAGGTACTAACATCGACAAAGAAAAACCACTGGTCAGTCCACCGACATAAATAATAGTCTGATAATTTGAGTATGCAGGAGGCACGCATCATCGAAGACGACAAGTTCACCGTCGACGCGGATAAGGATGAAAATGTGAGAGAAAGAGAGTGTGAGAGAGAGAACGAAAACTGATTTCAGGCAGTCTACAACAATAGCAACATCACTCTGGGGGACTTGAAAGACAAGGTTGCTCAAACTATTTTATAATAATATTCATTCGGCCCACAGCTCGCATTGCGAGACGTTCTTCTCCCCCTTCTCCTCTTTCTCCTTCTCCTTCTTCCCACGTGTTTTCTCTTTTCCAGATCAACCTGATCTCTCTACTCGCGACGACCGCCCATCGCAGTGAGATCGACGCTGCCCAGTTCGAGGCGACTCGCATGGCAGGCTTCCTCGCCGGCCTCTCTATTATTGCCAACAAGGTGACTATCGGATGTGTGTGCTGGTCACTCCTCTGCAGTCTCAATCCGTCGACAATACGACCGAGGCATACAAGAGGGCTATGGAGGAGGTACAGCGTCTTGGAATAACTGATCAAGAGGACACGGCTTCTCTACTGTCACAGGTGTACAACAATTACCGAAACGTAATTCTGTATTTAAACAACGTTTCAGATCTACTTCACCAAATCTGGTTATCTGCGTTTTCTCATGTTCGCTGAGGACCGATCTCACAGTTGCGAGTTCTACAAGAGGTCAGACGTACAGAAAGCACTCGAAGCTTGGAACGAAGTTTACGAAGAGGTCGGACTACGACAGTACATCATTTGCATTGACAAACACCAGGTTGATTTGTCGAAATGGACATGTGCACATTTCACTTTTGCAGAATGCGCCCGCTGAAGCTGCCAACTTCATGAAAGAACAGCTGGCTACCATCCCTTCTGTCACGCAGACTGCGTAGACATGTGCGACATGTGACATGCTAATCATCTGCTATTCATGCCCTCATAAACAACTTTTCATTTCATACTGCTAATTGTTAACGCAAAGGGGCATTGATTTCCTTCGACCACAAACCGTAATATAGCTTCTCGTCTCGATCCTCAGATCAGAGAACCTACACATTAAATGACTACGTGCAACTTGAATAGGCAATTAACGTTTTTGCCAGGGTTACTCAGCGCAATAACCAATTACGAAAAAGCGCTTTGCATTCTGGAAGCAGGTGTAATTGACACATTATCTGTAAATCACGTGTTATTGCTTTATGAGCGGAACAATATAAAAGAGCTGGTCAGGCGAGCCTCATTCCACTTCCTTTATGCCTATTCCACTCGGCTATGATACTTCACCCCTACCGCTACGTTCTCCTATACTCGTGCACTCTTCTGTCCATTATTACAAATTGTACACTTGGATATTTCATTCTGTTCAAGGTGATTTCCACAGTAATATAACCAGAAAACGTATTTTATCAGACTCGCTCGGACATAGGCTGCTACAAGTATTTTCTGTTGTGTTTCGTTTGTTATGACCTCTCGTATACTGCAGTGATTGCTGTTGTTAATCCGGTAAATTCGTGTACCGGGCTTTCAACACGAGAGAACTCCCCCATTAGATCATCCACTGTACCTCTTTCTCCTATCTTATATTCTCAGCCGGACCGTTTTGGAACGCGCATTTTGGTAATGTTCTTGCTTCAATATACAGGTATGAGTGCATTCATTTTCTGAAACAATTAAATGTTTCAGTGTTGCGTATTGTCAAATCATCAGCATGCTTGCGTTCCATTTTGTTTATAGATACATCAGCTTGTGCAAGTGAGTACTAAGATTAGAGGAAAAGAGAGAGAGAGAGAGAGAGAGAGAGAGAGAGAGAGAGAGAAAGAACGTTATATTTGAGAGAAGAGAAGCAATACAACTGATACAGATCACATCTTCTTCACATTTTCCGGGAAACTCGCTACATAATATTGTTTATCCTTTTCTTTCTCTTCACTGGCATCATATGGTTCTTCAATTGTATGCTTGTCATGCAGCCAACACATGAAATGAGGTTTTTTGTTAATATTATTTTGTACAATCCGTATTTTCAAGACTAGAAATGGCGCCATCTCTACGAGAACGATTTGACATCGACGTCTTCGAAATTCAATTTACCGGTGGCGCGTATTGGGTGAACAAGATTGTATATGTTCATTTATTTTTTATCGTAGTAATATTGACAAAGCTTCCTGAACTACTTCATACAAACGTAGTACGCAGTGAACATGTAGATTATAACACATATACACCGAAACACAACATCTATATATAGCCTGCGCCAGAGCGATAGTTTTCGATCTACCTCGCTTGCAATTCGAAACACGGTGCCATAACCGTCTGCCTCTCTTGTTTTGCGCGCTATTGCCGAAAGCTGACTCTCCGTCTTCCTCTGATCTACCCCACCGCGCGCAACTTATTGCGAGCATAGAACTATACCACTCATTGTTTGCAGCTGCCTTCCCCCGACGGTGGCTGGTCGTTCGAATGGCGATACTTTGCCGGAATAGCCATCACACACCTCACCCTGTACTGCGTTATTGGTACGTCGTCTGTATAGATGGATGCGCACATCGCACATCAACATTTCAGGGATGATCTCGTACTGCAGCCTGAACATCTACTGTATCATGAGTGCGTCTTCCCTTTCCGAGAAGACGAGGTTCCTGCAGAAACAGCTGTTCCGGGCCCTGCTTTTGCAGGTATGATGAAAACAAGTAGTTGTTGGAATTAGTGAAACTTTTCAGTCAACAATCCCGACAGTGCTGTTGTTCGTGCCGTGTTTCGTCACCAAGGTCGTGCCCATCTTCGGACTCGACGTCGGATCGTTCACTGACTATGCCACACACGCATTCAGCCTCTATCCCGGTCAGACCCACACATGTTATAGTACAAATACTCCAGACAATGTATAAAAAGAATGTTCATTTAGTCCTGGACCCGATTGTCTCAATGCTGTTCATCGGAGACTATCGACGAGCACTTATCAGGTACATTTATTCGTCGATCAAGAACGAACAAGTGTGTTGAGTGTGCTGCGGTGCGGTCGGGAGCAGCGTGTGGGAAGTGTGTCGAATACATCGAATGGCACTTCACAGACGGCAGGCAGCAAGACCCTCCCACCCATCCAACCCAGCACCAAACAGCCCAGTCTACACACTGTAGGCAGTGGAGACTTCTAGTCATCATCAGTCGCCCATTGTTGCGTTGTCGGGCACTGTGTTTGTTGAACAAATAAACTGAATTCAGTACAAAAAAGAGTGACTTCATAAAGCCACTCATAAAGGTAAAGGTAAAGGTATCCCCCCGATTCAAGAGATTCACTCTGCGGAGGGAGTCAAAGGAGGATATATGGCACTACACCATAGTCCAACGATTTTCCAACGAGTCCAACGATTTTCCTATTCTGGTAATAATGCGCCCGTGGGTGGCCTATCCTGCGGATTACCTTCGCAGCAAACTGCTACCAATTTATCACCTTTTATCACCTTGGTACGGTCAAGCGCCCGGGAGGGGGATCGAACCCCCGACCCACCGAGTATAGCGGACATCGCTAACCACTACACTACGCGGTGCTCATAAAACCACCCATGATCTCCAAAATTTTATGGATAGCGAAATTTTATTTTACAAGGAGTGTCGTTTAGGTCACAGAAGCCGATGGTGACCAAGCTGATATCAGAGATACCCTAGGAGGTCATTAGTCGAAAACCGTTTTCAAATCCACATGACCGGCCATACGTTTCGAGATATGTACGTTTCAAATTTCGGAGCTTAACCGTGTGGATTGTTTTTGCGGTCTGTCACTCCATTCGCGCGAGCTGTGAAACAGCGGCGGTGGCCTAGTGGATAGAGCGGCTGTCTGTCAAGCGGCAGGCTATGGGTTCGCTCTCCGGATAAGCGTTTCATTTTGCCGACACTTTCCGGACTTTTTGTTCGAATGGTTGGAGTCACGCATGGTGAAGGGATCATGTGGAAACCTTCGTTGGTAATATTTTTCGAAATTTTTGAAAATGAATTCTAAAGAACGCAAACATTTTGTAATGAGTTCTCAACAAGACATTGACATATGACCGTTCGATTTGAAAAAAAAGAAGATGATAGGAGTTTTCTACCAACTGCCCAATTGTCACCAAAAAGTACAAGTTCGGAAAGTGTCGGCAAAATGAAACGCTTGTCCGGAGAGCGAACCCACACCCTGCCGTTGGACAGCAGGCCGCTATATCCACAAGGCCACCGCCGCTGTTTCACAGCTCGCGCGAATGGAGTGACAGACCGCAAAAGAAATCTACAAGGTTTAGCGCCCAAATTTGAAACGTACATATCTCGAAACGTATGGCCGGTCATGTGGATTTGAAAACGGTTTTCGACTAGTGACCTCCTAGGGTATCTCTGATATCAGTTTGGTCACCATCGGCTTCTGTGACCTAAACGACACTCCTTGTTAGTGTTTTATTTCGTGATTCGGCACTGTAGGCGAAATACTTCCAAGAAAACATGTATTACAGAAAAAAAACATTAAAACAATTCACACACGCCATGTATACAAGTGAAAACAGCCATATATTATTATTGTATAATAACTGTTAATGCATGATTATGCGTCGTTTTCACCTCTCCTGGAAATGAGCGTGGAATCCCATAGGAAGGGTGAGAGGGATTATGTACCTAAAATGTTTGCTAATACAAAACACGACTCTGGAACAATTTAAAGAGTTAATCTGACTCACATTTGGAAAAAAACATATGAAGAAAGTCAGAAAAAGAGGAGAGAGATGAGTTATTCACGTACCGTGCCATTTCCTTGAGATTCTGTGCATCGAGTACCACCACAAAGCTGTTCTCATCCCGGGCAGACAACACAGGCACGAGAAGAATGCCTGGAAGGAGTGATACAATAATGTTATGATTATGACACTCTTCTATGAAGACGAAAGGTCGTAAGTACAGAATGGTTTTTTTCTCAATACGCTTCAGTTATCTAACAACAAAAAATGTTTTTTGTTGTTGAACAATTGCGAACCCGTTAAAGACGATTACTAATCTCCCACCATCATCCTCCTTGCTTGCATTGTTGGGAGATACGAAGATGGGCTCTGCACACAACTGATCCTCGTGGTCAGGAGACCAGGAGATGGACGTGCGAGACTGCACGTCTGTCTTCACGATCTAAACGAATGAAATATATTGTACGGGTTTTAACAACTCATTCGAGAAGAAAATGTACAAATATGGCGCGCTGTGCGCGCCATAGATCGAAACAAACTGGCGCCGCCCATAAAAACAACATAGGGAATAGAATAACGAATAATATTACAATGACGATCATACAAGATACGAACCCATCCCACAAACATGTCCGATTCTTCCGGTCATGACTACATGATATATGAAGAAAGACTTCAAAACCAGAAAAAGAAAAAGTGACTAACCCCGTGGTGCTTTCCATCTGCGAATAGAAGAGTGGATCCGTAGACGTACTTGTACTCCTTCATGTTAAGGGCGTAGTTGTAGCGAGGGAACTCGAACGCTGGGAAATCTCTCTCTCTCTCTCTCTCTCTCTCTCTCTCTCTTCGATTACTCACGAATCTCGCAGAGCCTTGTGTCCTTGCAGTGGATTGATCCATCCGCCTGTAGAATGGCAGAGCAGCCAGAGGCCCAGGGAAGGTCCTGAATATTCAGACGTGAGTAGAAGAAGGTCATAACAGGGAGAGAGAGAGAGAGGGGGGACAGCGTACCTTCAACAGATCATCTCCCTCCTTCGCCCCCTCTGGAATGTCAGTGGGAACGATCATTCGAGCGAGAAACGGCTTGAATCCAGGGTTCTAGAACTAATTGATTAGTTTTGATTTTAAATAGTTGTTGAATTTTTTGATTATACTATTCTTTGATCTCACCCTTCCAACCCCGCCTCCTCTGGCCCCGCCCACCCCACCTGTGTCTGGAATGCTCCGCTCCTCATATGTTCCATCAGAACATCATCGAACTTCCCAGGGTTGTCCATGCGACAGTAGTCCAGAACGATGCAGCCATCCTGGTGTATCGATTGACTCACTGATTATTGATCGATTTCTACCTTCTCGAACGAGTTTGCGTGATGGAAAGTGAAGAAAGCGCCATGCGTGACAGTCACTGGATGCCGCTTGCCTGAGTATCGTTCGATATCGATTGAAGAAATGAATCACGTAATGCAACCGTTTCGAAAACTTATTATGTTTGAATCACATATTATGGTTGAATTACTGAAAATGTTGGTCGGAAGATTGCCTCACCAGTAGCCTTCTCCATGATGAGAACGTTGACGCCCGCATTCTCACCCCAGTAGATACAGTCATGGTATGACCACGACATGATGTTGCTATAATACGGTAGTTTTGACGTTACGGTATTCTATACGTAGTAATGTATCATGAAAATTATAGTCATTGGACAGCGCCTAATGTATGGAATAGAAACAAGAAATGTATATGCACACCGGAAGAGAAGGGACTTGACGGAGAGACGGACAGGCGATTCGAGCAGGATCTGATGTACGGTAGTCAGTCACTTGCACTTCAATACAGTACCTACCATGTATTTCTCAGTCATTCCGAATGAGTGGTAGTACGATGGGTTCATAGGATCAGTAGCTGTGAGAGAACCCAGCATCTCCGTAGCCTCGCACGAACCAGGAGCGTTGTCTGTAACGCCCACTTAGACTCCGCCCACTTGGACTCCGACCCCTGATAAACCATACTGACTCTTGATGTTCATCGGATTCATGGTGCGTCCGAAGACGTACTCAGTGGGTTTTCCGAACTTGCTGCCAATGTTGTGGATGTTTCCCTGAATGTATGGTTAGGCCCCGCCCCTCAGACTCCGCCCACCTTCTCGTCACTGTGCGAATGGGCTGTGTATGTGTTGACAGTGATGTACTTGCCCAGATCGACCTTCTAAAACATAGAAAATTAACTCTTCCTTCATCTCTCCATCTCTCTCCACCTCTCTCTCTCTCTCTCTCTCTCTCTCTCTCTCTCTCTTTCTTTCTTTCTTTTCCCCTTCCCCTTCCCCTTTCCCACCTCCACACTATCCAGTGTATCCAGATCAATGCGTATCATTCGGGTCGTCTCTGTCACTGCGTACACCTGGTCGCCCACTGAAAATCTATTTGTACTCCTGACTCCTCGTACTCTTCGTTCTGTACGATTCCGCCCCACGTACCGGGAATGAAGGCGACTCCGGCGTTGTCCGTAACTGGCTCAGATTCGAAGTGCGACATGAACCTGACAAATGTATCTTTTAAACTTTAGACTAGCGCTCCGGCGCGCTGTCGCGCGCCTACGCACTAGGTATACGAAAAAGAAAATAGAAGAATAGTCCGTCTTCCTCTGATCTACCCCACCGCGCGCAACTTATTGCGAGCATAGAACTATACACGCAAGGGTTGTAGTTGAAGTGTTCAAGTTCTTTGTATTTTGTATATGTAGCTTGATTTTTTGTCTTTTCTAACTATCTCTCCTACTTCTTTTTCACCTATTTTATGTTTCACAGATGTATACCGCCCCATCTCTTTCTCCTCTACACTGTTCTGTCTACTTTCCATCCTATCTCCCTCCTCTTCCCCCCCCCCCCGCCCCTCTCTCTCTCTCTCTTTCTCTCTTTCTCTCTCTCTCTCTCTCCCCTCGACACAGTTCTACTTTCCCCTATCTCTCCTCTCTCTCTCTTCTCCCTCTACCACTGTCTCCCTACCTCTTTCTCTCTTTCTCTTTCTCTCTTTCTCTTTCTCTCTCAGTATTATGTTCTCTAGAAACAGTATCATATTCTCTATTGTCTACTCTACTGTCAATTTTCTAGAGACAATACTAATACTACATATGCTCTTGTTTGTCTACTGCATCTTTTTCTTTCAATGTGACAAAAACTTTCTAGAGACATTACTATGTTTTCTTCTGTCTACTTCCACCTTTCGTCACCTCTTTCACTCTTAATTTCACATCTGCAGTAATCACTATCACTGCGACTTCCGAAAGACTGTTATGTCTACTCTCCCTTCTCTCTCCTCTTTCTCTCTCCTACCTTCTCTCTCTCCCCATCTTTCTCACGTCTCCGCATCGGTGACAACAATTTTCTAGAGACAGTACTATGGCACCTTCTGTCTACTCTTCTACTCTCACGTCTGCAGCAGTCACTGCGACTTTCGAGAGACAGTTATGCCTACTCTCTCTCTTCCCTCCTTCTCCTCCCTCCTCTCTCTCTCTCTCTCTCTCTCTCTCTCTCTCTCTCTCTCTCTCTCTTTCTGTCTGTCTCTTGTCTATTCTCACGTCTCTGCATCGGTGACAACAACTTTCTAGAGACAGTACTATGGCACCTTCTGTCTACTCTTCTATTCTCACATCTGCAGTAGTCACTGCGACTTTCGAGAGACAGTTATGTAAAAACTTTTTTTTAAACAGAAAGTACTAATCTCTTATCTACTGTCTTCTTACCCTACTGTCTACTCTCTCACGTTCTGAAAATATAATTTGACCGCCTGTGCTTGCCAAATGACATGTAAGGTGAATTCGATTCTCACCTCACCTCACTTCCACTCGACACTGTACTGTACTGCATCGAAAAGCGGAATTTCAGGCTGAATATGTAGAAGAGTACAGGTAATAAACTCAAAACTTACTTTCAACTGAAAAAATATACAGTACACAGTTCTATATTACGTCTACAATGACTTCGAGAAAAGAAGCCGGCTGGCGCGCCCTAACACGTTGTGCGCACGTGTGAAGGAGTTTGAAACAGTTTGAGGTTGATTTGATTGTTAGAAAACACTATCTATTGACGTCTAGAAACATTTTACTCAACTTTCAACCTTCAACGTTTCGTTTTGTCAAAGTTATTCGTTGAAGATAGAAATTTTGTCTTTTTCCACTGACTCAATTCATTCTTGTTATATTTAGACATATTCCTATCAAAAAAAGACACAACTGAGTGGATATGGGTCAGTGATTGCGGATGCCAACTATTCGTTATCGATCTGTTGACCTGGCGGCTGGTAGCGAGCAATCCGGTGGGCGCGACCCCAGCAAGTAACGCGCGCTCAGAAAATGTCTAATACTGTATGAAGACAAAGTCCGATCGATCTGAAACTTTGACAGAATGGCTTTTTTGCCCATAAAAGCTTAAGTTTACAAATTGGACCCTCTATCTCGTCTGTACGAAAAGTCGATCATATTCGCCCTATTTGGTGACTTTTCAAAAAAGGAAACCAGTTTCTATAATCTATTATACGTAATCTTTCTTCTGTTCAATTTTTAGAGAAATCTAAGATCATGAATTTTGGGTGCATTTTGGGTACATTCGCTTATTTGGGCATGAAGATGAGGTCACAGGCAGCTGGTATCGCGGCTATCGACTTTTTCTAGGTCGATTCACCCACTCTCCAAATTTGGTTCTAATTGAAGTATTTTGAAATTTTTCTCCATAGTTAAGAGATTAGGTGATAACTATGATCAGAAGATCGCTATTGACGAGATATTTGGAATTTTGCGTTCTCAGGTATTGAAGAAACTTTCTAGAAAAAATGAGTAGTTAGAGTAGACTTTGAAAAGAGATATCTCTCCGGAAGGACAGACAGACAGACAGACAGACAGACAGACACCATAGTAAATATTAGTATGAAAGGGGGAAACGTATCTTTCGTTTGTGGAACTCCATTTTCCATTAAGATCAAATGCGTCACTTTTTTCTGATTCATCCCAACACTGAGTTTTTTTTTGAGGGAGTAGCTTGCACATGTTCACTGATACTTTTCGTCTCTGGAATGCGTCAATGCGAGTGACAACTCTGGACGAGCCAAGCTAAACGCGGGAATGAGCTATGAGAAACCACTGACTGATGTGGGAGAGACACGCAAAAGAGTTCAGAGTGCAGTGATATGCACATTTAATTTGTTGATCGTGAATGTCCCATAAAAACAGTTATTAAAAGCATGTTTCAAAACCTACCTCTCATAGAGGCTCTTGCAGGGATCCGGGTAGCGGAAGGTACCTGAAAAGATAAACACATAATAAACATAACAAACAATAAACAGATAAACAGCTGACCGAAGGTCGAGCAAACGATCCTCTGCTTCTTTTTGATGAGCTTGTACTGGTCGGACTCCAGGAATCGAGCAGAGTAGAACATCTGCAAAGTCTCTCTCTCTCTCTCTCTCTCTCTCTCTCTCTCTCTTCTCTGTCCTCTCACCTTTCCATCCTTGAAGTGGTATCTCTGGACGTATGCCTGTCCATCGAACCAGTGCTTCACAGCTGTGTCGCCCATCTGAAAATGACGAATTTGCATAAGTGAGACTTTTTGTTTGTAGTGTGTTCCACCCCAGTACCTGAAATAGTCCGGGACCGTTGCGGACCATCGTTCCGGACAGCCAGGAGGGTACGGAACCTGGAGAGACACTCTATTCATCCTTACTCACTCGGGCCAACAATTGCACTTTCAATATATTTCAAGATTCCCGTCACGCATCGAGCATGTCGGTTGTTTTCGGTTTGTAAACAAGTAAACAAACAACGCACCGATCAGCTGACAGTCGATTGGCTCTCTGACATCCTCAAAGTTCTCAAAGAATTTGTCGAGACGAGGCATCTGTAAAAGTGGAAAAGTCCACAGTTCTCATATCATATAGCATTAAAAAACAATAAAACATATTAAAAAATGTTGAAACGGGAATGATCAAGCAAATCAACAACAGCAGTCGTTTGCTGATTGCGTGAGCATTCGCAGTGTGGTACGAAGTGTACCCTTCACTGTCTTTCATATCTCTCCCATCCCACCCCCACCCCATCTTATCAATAACAGAACACAGTAATGGCAGTGTTGTGACCACGCGTGATACGCTCCGACTACGATGTACCCTGAGTGGTTTTGACATCTTGCATGATCGCGCCATGTATGGTATGTCTGGATGTATCTTTCTGTGCAGAGCGCTAGAGTATAGCTATAGCACATATTGGAAAAGGCACTAACTGATCTTATCATAGATTGAACGCATGATAGGGGTGATGATTTGACAAACACATGTCAGTTATCATTTGTCGGATCATGTAGCGTTGCATCGATTCCGTGGTACGGGAATAACTCATGGGGAACGAGGGAGAGAGAGAGAGGGAGAGGGAGAGGGGATGGGGGTGAGAAAGAGAGAGAGAGAGAGAGAGGCGGGAACATTGGCATGTGGATGGACACTTTCTGAGTGTAACCTGGACCCTGCGTGAAGCGAGGAAAACATACTCTCTCTTTCACTCTCTCACTCTTTCCACTGACAGACGTGGATTGTATCTATGCAGTCACATTTTCTTTTTTAAACTCTCCCTGTCTCCTCTATCTCTCTCTTTCTCCCCCCCTCTCTCTCTCTCTCTCTCCTCCCTCTTTCCGTTCCAAGCTCCATGGTAGCAGACCGATACTTATCTGCGGTATGTGCACTCCAGTGTTCATTAGAAATAATGTCTTTCTTTTTTACCAGATAATTCCAACTGTTCTATTTTCCACGCACTTGGATTACTGCAATTTGCACAACTAAATCACGCTTCAATGAGACAAATTCAATTCAATTGAATTGAATTTCTCGAGCCGAACCACTCCTATTCGTGAACATTTCTCTTTACTCCTGTTTTTTATAAGACTCTTAACCTACTACATAATTACATATAGCTGCCTATAAACAATCGCATTCTATTAATGTGCAGGTGACAAATTCTACCAATTGGATACCGCCCATTCATACAGATTATGCTTCATGCATGGCGTGTTTGTAGTTGGTGACAGCCACGTGTCGATCATAACTATTCCAGCCACGTCTTCTATCTGCCATGAGTGCCTAAGCAGTGTGGTCTTCGGTTACTCACAGAAAAAATACGTCACGCAAACACTCCCCATTCCCATCTTTCTATGTAGTCGCTCTCACTCTCTCATATCGCGTCACTTTGTTCTTTGTACTGAGTTTTGGATGCTTTACTACAGTTTTTTTCAGTAACACATTTCATGAATTTCATTTGAAAAAACAAGGCTTTCTAATCCTATCTGCTCTATTAAAAAATTTCAAATGCAAACAATTTTAGAAGCCTACTCTCGCGTCACTCTGGATTTTCTTTTTAAAATGTGTTACGTTTTAGAGTGAGATGACGATTTCGTATTCGGATACGTTTCTGAAGTTGCTGCTGCGATGGAAGGGCTCATTGTGGAAAGCCATCTGGCGACATCTCCTCCTTTTCTTGATATTCTACTACGCCATTAATTGTGTATACAGGTGAGATTTTTTTTAAAACTTGGTGACATTGTATCAGATTCTCCACTACATAATCGAAATGCACTTGAGTAATGATTGAACAAGAAAATTAGCAGTAGCGGATAAAACGAATCACTACTATAATATCGAATGTATTCTACCAAATGTCTTTGTTTTGTAGCGTAGAATATATCGTTGTCAACAAAAAACTATTATCAACTAATGCCAATCTATTTTGAGATGGGGCATGTCAGCGGAGCAACAAAAGACATTCATGCGATACATCGTTCTCTTCGATGGTTGGACCAAGGAGATCCCACTCACATTCCTTCTCGGATTCTATGTCGCTATGATCGTCCGAAGGTGAGTGAAGGTCAACAACTTTCATGACATTTACATTCCGTTGTTCGCAGTTTCTGATATTTACATAATTTTTATTCGCAGTATCTCCATGCACATACGAGTCTGTTGCGTGCGGAAATGATCCTATTTTATCCTTTTTTCGAAGACTATCATCCAAAAGCATGAACGACGATGAAATGTAATAATGTGGTTTGTTTTCGATGGTGGGACTGTTGTCAGCTGATCTCGTGGCCGGACCATCTCCTCCTCCAAGTATCCGCCCTCATCAGGGGAACCGACGTGAGTATTCACATGGCATTGTTGATTTATGAATGGTGCATGAATTTTAATTTTTTCAACTTTTCTGATAATGCGTGTACGCTCGAAGTTGAAATTTTTCATTTCCTCGTCCTACATATCCAGCAAATTCATTTTGAGCTTATCCTTTCTTATTAGTTTCGTGGTTCGTAGACATAATTAGAAATGTTATTGGAGTACATGTATTCATGGGATCAGTGGCTGTATGCAATATATTTCAACATTTTTTCTTCTTTTCCAACTGACATTTGGTGTATTTTTGACAGCAGCCCATCAAACCGAAGGGTGTGACTCGCTAGGCGTGACGCGTCTTTTGACGCACACAACTTCTCTCTCTCTCTCTCTTTCCCTCTCTCTCTCTCTCCCTCTCTCTTTCCCTCTATCTCTCCCTCTCTCTTTCTCTCCTTCTCTCTTGGTGTAAAGGTCATTCTGCATCTTCCCATACCCACTTCCCTCTCTTTTTGCTGGAATGAGCTTTCAACTGAAAACTGAGTGAAAACATAACATTTGGATTTGAACATCATAGTTGTGTTCAAGAGCTCATAAGCTATAGCTTATAACTGGCACAGAAAAATATATATGACTTCATGAACATAGCAGTTATAGCAGGCATGGGGATGTGCTGTGCACTGCACGAAAAAAAAGACAATTTGTAAAACAGATAACAGCTGTAACAAGATCAATTTGCACGATGACGGGCTATTTCTGTCTCAAAATGAGAAAGTGATATCTCTCAATCTCTCTGCTCTCACTTAGTACGTGTTTCATTAGTAATCCTAAATGTGCTCATTTTTCTTTTCTCTCTCTCTCTCTCTCTCTCTCTCTCTCTCTCTCTCTCTCTCGATCGCGTGGCAATGGCAAGCAGTTGCTTGCGAGAGAGGCTCGGATCAGATCTATGGATCCTGGGTACACACCACAAACAAATCGATACGTTTCCTTTTGACACATTACGTTTTGAATACGTTTCAGCCGGAAACTCGAATCATTCGGCGAACGATCGCCCGGTATTGCGCCCTATCGTCTGTACTCGCATGGCGCAGCATCTCTCTCAGGGTATTGACCAGGTAGGTCATTACCGTATATACTTGTTGTACCGTAATCTCCGATCATCTACCGTATACCTAGGTACCCCACCGACGAACACCTCGTTCACTCGGGGCTGATGACTCGCGAGGAGCTCGCTCTATTTCAGTCGATCCACGTAAATGTCGACCCTCACCAGGTATTCGTCACTCCCGCACACGTACGGCCCCGCCCCTCTGAGCCCCGCCCCAATGACGTCATTTCAGAAGTGGTTCGTGCCGATCAACTGGATTCAGACAATGATGGTTCGGTGTTTCGAGAAGGGCACTCTCACACACACCAACGAGCTGCGAGTGTTATTGGACGCGCTGGAAAAGTGGGTATTTTCGCTGTATTGCTCATTGCTTGCATATGTATGTATGAATCGTTAGAAATGCGCTCAAGTCAATGACGGACACACTGCACACGTGGGTTTCCAGAGCGCGGCACATTTGAATGTTTTGGCGGGAATTTGAAGGGTGCAGTGGCTCTGTCAGGCTGACTATATAACCGCATGCAGCGAGCGCTACATAAATAGATAAATACTTTATATAAATGAGGTGGTGCATATTTTTCAGGTTCCGCTCGGGATTCTTCCAGCTATTCATCTATGACTGGATCGCCATTCCGCTCGTATACACACAGGTGCAATAGTTTGATATGTTCTTGATAAAATTTAGAGTTTGCACTTGTCCCGCACGAACCATATATTTTCGAACGTGAATCTGAATCACATATATATATATACCATGTGGTGGTTCGAATGTGAAATAAATCATGAGGGATAAAAGAGAGACCTCCCTTCTTCTCACCTGCCCCCCTTCTCAGGTGTCGACGATCTGTGTGTATGGCTACTTTGCCTTCGCACTCATCGGCCGCCAGTTCCCATCCGAGAACGACAACAGAGACGTCGTAGACATGTGAGTTCATTGGTTGTTTTGTTAACGTATTAGTTATTTGTTCGGCCAGTGTACCGTGAAATCATGAAAAACTGTAATCATGTTGCCGTGTTCAGGTACGTGCCGATCTTCACTATACTTCAGTTCCTATTCTATGTCGGATGGCTCAAGGTGGGATGTTTGTTTTTGTTTGTTTGTTAGTTACTCATAAACATAAGCCGCTTGCAAGATGGTCGAGAAAAAAATTACACCGTTTTCCCATTGATTTTGACGAAAAAATTTTTCGATCATTGTGCAAAATAATTCAAAAAAAAAAATGTCTTTCTGTGAAACGGTGAAATGCAGTTTCTGAATAAGTATCCGATTATCCCAATCTTGTCAACTGTTTAAAGGAACAGTGGCGACTTATTTTCGACTCGGAGTATTATTAAAAATCATATTAACCTAACGCATTTGCAGTTTTTGCGAAAGAACGACGATTCTGCGTTATTTTCGATTCTGCAACTGCCAAGAATGCGGCTCAAAATTTAAATTTCCCGCCAACATTTCACTGCAAAAAATTGGGTCGGAGACATAACCGCAAATGAACAAGGGACTGTCACTTGCTTCATGGCTCAACAGCAGGAGAAATCAATTTTTCTGTTGATTTTTCTTCAGTCATCAAGTCCATCATATTCTTAAAGGCACAGTGGCGACTTATTTCTGCCACGACCTGCCACAACTATTCATTTTCACACGAACAAAACATTTGGCAGTGACAGGAATCGAACCCGCGAAGATTAGGGTCACAACGCAGCGCACAGGCACTGATCAGTCACTGTGCCTTTAAGAATATGATGGACTTGATGACTGAAGAAAAATCAACAGAAAAATTGATTTCTCCTGCTGTTTGCATATTTGTCGATAATGTGAAACGTAGTGCGGGAGAGACCACCCACGAAGCTTGTTGTTTGCAGGTGGGGGAAGACCTGATGTTCCCATTCGGAGCGGACGACGAAGACTTCGAGTTCAACTACATACTCGAGAGGAATCTGGAGGTACGCTTCCCACGAACGCTATTCTCACGGTCGGTTTTTGCGAACTTTGCATATTCCCACGCTTCAGATCTCTTTTCTGATCGTGGATGAACTACATAATCAAGTGCCGCCAGTGTATGTGGAGAGTCTCAACGACACGATACAGGTAAAGAGGAGGGGGCAGAAAGAGAGCGAGAAAGAGAGGGGGAGTGTGAGAGAAAGCGAGAAAGAGAGAGAGAGAGAGAGAGAGAGAGAGAGAGTCGCTTGCTCCCTTCAGCTGCTTCACACAAACGGCTCGGCCAAGCTGTCCAACCACCCGCAGCGGCAGCACCTCCGAAAGTATCAGATGGCCGAAGACCTGATGAAGATCACAGTCGACCGCATGGAGCCGGTTGTGAGTGTGGGCGGGGCGTGTGGGGGCGGGGCCTTGCCGCCTCTCAAGCGGCCCCGCAGCAATCAGGTCAACGGCAAGCAGAATAGTCTGTTCGAGAATAATAACGAGAAGTATTGATTGGTTGCGAGGATATATTGATTGATGTGCTAATATCGATTCGTGTGTGTTGCGTGTGATTTCCCTATTGATCTCAAATTGTGTGTTTCTAGAGATTTGTTTCTGTGTGCATAATAACAATTCTATGTATATAATAAAGAATGATTTTTTCCGTACGTATGTTTGCTGTGACGCTAACACAACATCGAAACATGGGTGGATGGGTGGAATACGGAGTATGGAATGGCTTGAAAAGATGGAGGGAGATAGTTGCAGGGCCGGTCGAAGCCACCTACGGAAGGCGAGATGTCGTCGGCCACGTCTGCTGACGACTTCGATCTGATGAGCAATGGACCCAAGGTGTGGCATTTACATTCCACAAAGATATGCACTCTGTGATTCCAGGTGACACCAGTTCGGAGAGGAAGCATGAATCCAAGACACTTGGCCCATGTGAGGACGCAATAGAGAGAGAGAGAGAGAGAGAGAGAGAGAGAGAGAGAGAGAGAGAGGGAGAGAGAGAGATCCGAATCACTGAACACATTCCACTTATGTCTTTGACTTCATTTATCCTTTTTTTAGTGCATTTCGTTATTTTTTCATTATGTGATGTATCTATTTCATGAAAAATAAATCATTTTATTATTTATTAAATTGAGTTCGAACAGGATTTATTATATAATGCAACGCTTGATTCATTCAGTGATAGTTTGAGATTATTGATGAGAAGAAGATAGGGATCGATCGAAGATCGTCCACTATCACCTCTCGCATCGACTAAGAAATTTATGCCTAATGAACAACTTTCTCCATGTAAGCGTTTGTATAGATATAACCATATAGTGAAAAATAACGTAAATAGGTAAAATTCGTATAAATAAAATTCCTACCTGAAAACAAGTGCTCTTTACGAATCTCGCAATCTATGTTGTCGTACGCCCGCTCAGTGAACATAACGATCAGCTGGTATTTTCGACAATTTTGTTTATTTTAGTGTTTTATTGTGTCTGTTATGTTGTTTACATGTTTCCGATTTAGGCGCGATGTCAAAAAGCACACTGAAGAATCTCTCGTCGTCCGTGCTGGACATGAAAGTGAGTACATCTTCGAAATTTTAAAACAAACATTTTCGAATATTTCCATGTTCACAAATGTTCAGTTCATGCAACGTACGAAGAAGAAGGTGGACGCTGCAGAGAAGCGAAAGAAGGACGTGGCTCTGAAGAGGAGCTACTTGGAGAAGGGCCAGCCGGCCGAGCCCGCCAAGCAGGTCAAGCAAGAGACGCCCTCCGAAGCGACCACCCAAGCCTCCACTAACACACTGTGAGTTTTCTATATTGTTTGGCATTGCTATTAAGCATTGTGTACAACAATTTAGTTAAGATATATTTACAATGTAAGAGTAACGGATAGCATAGCACATCGTATCAGCGGAGTCGTTGATGTTGCGCGGAGTCGCTCGACCTGTCATATAGTATATATAATTAAATACACCCAACTATGGTAAATACTCGTGATTTGATTCCACTATGCATACATCTGGGCCTCACTTTTGACATGTCTTATTGGACTAAACGAGGTCGCCTACACTCTCCCAGGACGGACTTAACTCGGCCTCGGCCGCGCATTTGTCCGCTTATTGCATAGATATTACATTAGCACAATATTACAGTAAGTTTCTTGGTAAGTGCACCTTTACCCGTCATAATATCAATATTATGTTGTTGATTAATTAATTAATTTAATTACAGTGAATTCGAGTTCTGTCGTGAGTACGAGGTGCTGGAAGACCTCTCCTTCGGCCGCATGTCCTTCAAGGGAGCTAACCCGGAGGTCGAGGTGAGTCGCTTTAATGAAATCTTCTTGATACCCCAATCAACCTTATCACTCTCTTGCAGAAGTTGATGATCTACTACCGCAATCTGAAGAACGGCGAGTTGGATTCGGATGAGGAGGACGGCGAGAAGGACATCAGCGACAGGGATCTCGCTGCAATGAGGTATTCAATTTGGCTAGTCAATGCTCTATCAATTTTATTCTATCCATTTCATTTTATGCATCTTATCGTTTTACTGTAACTTTTCATCGATTGATTGATTACGTGTTCATACTTATCCATCTCTTTTCAGCATGGGCAACACGGCGATTGGCAAGAAGTTCATGTCCAAGCAGCAGAGGGCAGAGGTGGGTGGATGGGTTCGCGTTCATGTACATGTATGTTGTCGGAGTCGTGTTTTGTGAAAGTGTTTGATTTGCTATATAGCTAATTAGAATTAATACTTCAATAGTGCAAATTTTCGATTGAGACTTGCAACAAAAATACGTGAAAATATGTTTACGATCTTAAAGGTAGTGTACCCTCTGAACGCATGACTTCAAATTTGCAATGTGTGTTGTTTATTTGTTCAATCTCATTATTAGAAACATAATTGATCAATATACTATCCCTTGAAAATATCTTTAACCTTATGCAAATACGCTTTTAACGTGAAAGAAACATGGAAACTTCGATTTTATGAAAATTTGACAAATATGTTTAATATTGTTAATATACATTTTTCTAAGTTTATTTTGATTTTTGAATGTGAATTGAACATCAAAAACAAACCACAAAACCCAAAAAACGCATTTTACGTGCGAAACAAACGAATCACGTGTGGGTGATGTAACCGCAGTTGGTGAACATAAGTTTGCGGGCGTTGTTAGAACTGCTTACATTTTCCGGTAAATGTCAAACGTTTTAATTTATTTTTCTTTTTTTTAAATTGTTATTTTTGAAATTTCAACTATCATGTTATGGAATTATAACTAACAAATAATAAGCAATAAACTGGTAACAACAACTCATGCAATCAGAATCAGAGGGTACACTACCTTTAAAGACACAGGGGCTATTCAAAAAGCATGCTGATCGTAAATTTTCAAATTTCGCGCGTTTCTTTGCTCGCCAAGAAAACACACGGTACCAGTTGATAAGTGGGTTGAAATCACGTGAGGAATCACACAAAAGATGCGGGTGCGGTGGGACTCAAACCCGGGTTAGTCACAACAGCAGCCGCGCATGCTATCCACAATACCACGAGTGATAGTTGCGGAAGATATATTGAGTGCGGTAAATATACTCAAGGCACGCGCAACTATCGATACAAACCGGGTTTGCTATGTTTTTTCAAGCGGGAATTTGAAATTTTGCGATCAGAGTTGCCGATGAGCGTTTCTCAATCACGATGAACCTTTGTTTCTCCGTTCCAATTAAAGTTTTTTTTGTGTTTTTGTGAACTATAAATCATTAAAAATTGTTAAAAATAGGCCACTGTATCTTTAAGATTACGATAGGAGAATATTGTATTTTTCGCGTTGATTTGTTATGTGATCCTTGTTTTTCAGCAACACACATTCATTGATGAGACGTCGGACCGCAGCATGCAGGTAAACTCCGCCCACAGAAGCCCCGCCTACGTATTTTCTATTTCAGCACGCTGAGAGAGCAGATAGGAAGAGGCGACACGGAGGGGAGCCGGACCAGGAAAGCGAGCGGCTCTTCAAGCGACCCGTCGACGAGTAACGAGTAGATGGGGAGGAGTACGGTACGTGTTGTGGTATTGATTGATCCCCGCCCCAGGTTTTGTTGTTTTGTCATGAGTATTTCGTGATGTTGTTGATTTCTTTGTTCACTCAATTAAGCAAACGAATAATAAATGTATAATTTCATAAGTTTTTTTTTATTGCTGTGATAAAAAGGGGAAAGCACAATGTTGGTGGGACTTGATGAGATCATTGTAAATGACGCGGTTCAAATAACTGAAACATTACTCGCATCATACACAGTCTCCATCAGACCACTTTGCATCCCGTGTCCTCACAAACGTCGCTCCTTAGGATTACGATAGGAGAATAGTTTGATGTGCTGTCGCTCCTTAGGATTACGATAGGAGAATAGTTTGATGTGCTGTCGCTCCTTAGGATTACGATAGGAGATTAGTTTGATGTGCTGTCGCTCCTTAGGATTACGATAGAAAAATAGTTTATTCTGCTGTCGCTCGTTAGGATTACGATGGGGGAATAGTTTGATCTGCTGTCGCTCCTTAGGATTGCGATAGGAGAATGCAGTTGGATCGTCTTTCGCTCGTTTTGAAGCCGATAGCGGGATCAATATTAAACAACTAAGATAATCAATTTTATCATAAAGTCGAAACTCATCAAAATAAAACTCGAAATACATCTGAAACACGTCTCTCTCGGGGCACACACAATAAATACTATAAATACACACGATCATCACATTATTATTAACTGCTTGAGATTGCTTTGTGCTGACTCAGCGTCTGAGCATGTTTCCCCTTAATGGGGGCGTGGCTTGAGTGGGCGTGGGGTCTAGTGACGGAAGTAGCGCGGCGGGTCGCGTGTCCTGTGCTCGCCTCCGAGAGTGTAGTATGCGGAGGGGTCGTTGGGATAGGAGACGTAGGGGGTGGCGGAGGGAGGCCGGGCGGGCATGCCGGGGCCAGGCATCGGGGGGCCTGGCATGGCAGGCGCCATAGACTCCTCGTGCTGCTGCGACGCCGGCTTCGACGCCACCTGCAAGCGGGCGGGGTAAGCGAAAACACAAAGAGCAGCTATAAGAGGCTGAGCTTACCTTGTTGTACCACTCTCCGTACGTGGTCTCTCCCACTCCATCCGGCATCCGCTCATCCCGAGGCTCCGGCGTGCTTCCCGTGGGCTTCGAAGACAGCGCCGTCGTCTGCGAGTAGTGACGCTGGTGCGGCGTCTGCTGCAAAGGGGCGGAGCTCAGAGGGGCGTGGCTTAGGCCGGCACGTACCTGGAACGCCTGGTTCTCGAATCCGGCGACAGACGCGCGGGGCTTGATGTTCATTCCGATCGTACCGTAGCCATACGCGGGGTGCGGCTGCATAGGATACTCCTGAAAGGGCGGCGGTGGAAAGGAATAGGCGAGTATGATGACAATGACAGTTGACAGGGGTTAGTACCAGTGCATTCCAGGGCACGGAGATGTGTGATAGGCGACTGCAGGCGGATGGAGACCCGGCCCGTTTCTCCTCGAGTGGCAGAGGGTGGTGGAGAGGGTGGAAGGGGTCGACAGACATCGGAGACTGCAGGGTTAGGGTGTTAGTGGGAGAAAGGAAGGATTGTGTTAGTTGTCAGGTCAGTAGTGAGCAGTTGTCAAGGACGGGTTAACTCATAGAAAGTGACTCACGAATCGGTGCTTGGCCCTTCTGACTCGGCATAGGAGACAGCAGGTGCATGTGAGAGCGAGCAGGAGAACGAGGGCAGCCACGGAGATGATGATGATGTTGCGGAGCAGGTCCTTGTCCAACGGCTTGTCCGACTCCACAGGAGGAGGCACCACTGCAAGAAAAGGATGCTTTCTCTCTCTCTCTCTCTCTCTCTCTCTCTCTCTCTCTCGCAGTACTCACCGACGTTGCTGGCGCGGACGGTGGTGGGTTCGACGACGAACTTTCCACCGACGGCTCCCCGCACAGCTGCCTCTTCCACAAGAGATGAGATCTCGGCAGGCTTGGGCTGAGCCACAAATGAATCCAGCTCGATCTCGGCGATCACCGATCCCTTCCTGAAGAGATAACATGAAATCAGCTGATTAGCTGATAACTGCTAGTCACTCACGTGTAGGAGACGATCTTGGAGACCTGCATGTCGGGCCAGCGCTTCTGTACGAGGGTGTTGATGGCTCCGACGACGTCCTTGGTGAAGTTCTTGTAGACGGGCGAGTTGGGATCGGCCAGCTCGGCCCTCCAGTCCCTGTTGAGGATGCGCACGCGGAGGCCGTAGCGAGACTTGACGGGCTTGTCGCTGTTGGTGGGGATAGACATTCCCACGCCAACCAGAGGGGGCATAGCCACCGCCACACGCTCCCCCGAAGACTCCTTCGACTTGTCCATCTGAATATGGACATAGTAGAGAACGTGAAAGAGAGATAGAGAGAGGGGGGGAGGGAGAGAGGGAGAGTATCTGCTCACCTTGGCGGTAGGCTTGCTGAACTTTGTGGTGGTGGCCTTCTCGGTAGTCTCGGTGTGTGTGGGGGTCGCCTCCGTGGCTTCGGTTGTGGAGGGAGTCGTCTCGGTCGGGATCTCGACATCGGCCGGAGTAGTCGCAGGCTCAATCACGATCTCCTTGCTCTCCTCCTCCTCCTCCTCCTTCTCCTCCTTCTCCTCCTTCTCCACCTCCTTGGACTGCTCCTTGCTCTTTTCCTGGAATAAATCAATAACATCCAAAACAATGACAACTTGACGATCTTATCATTGTGATGCGATGCTTGAAACGCATAGTAGAATGATCACATACCTTCTTCTCAGCCGAGTTGATCTCAACGCAGGCCTGCAGGCAGATCTTGGAAGAGATGATCGGCTTCTCGTTGTGCATCTTCACTTCTCCCGAAGCAGAGTCTATCTCACCGCCGCCGATAGCATACTGAACACGGAGGGTCATTGAGACATTGAGAGGGAGATGGAGGGAGAGAGAGAGAGAGGGGGGGCGTACCTGGAAGTAGACGCACTGGTCGAGTGCCACATCGTTGGCCGGGTCGTCCTCGACTGAGAGTGCCCGCGAGAAGTTGGCATACAGACGCCCGTTCTCGTACACAGACAGCACATCGAAGATGTCCTAAATGGTCATGATTGATTTTTTTTCACATAGTAACTTCGGTATCCTAAAATGATGTAACATTGTTTCCCACTGATTTACCTGATCGGAATCAATGGTGGGACGTCCATATCCGGGCATGAACTGATCGGTGACAGTGATAGATCCAGACTCCAGAAGAGTCACCACAATCGCATCAGAGTCGGCCTGAAAATGTGTGGTTATTGATAAGATAGAGAGGACCACTATTTGAAAATTGAAATACAAGTGATGAATGAGAGGGAGAGGGAGATGTTGCCTCACCATCTGTCCGTCCTTGCTGAATCCGATGGCAGTCCAGTGAGCCTTTTGCATCTTGGACTCCAGATGGAAGCGCACCACCTGTCCGTCCGACGTCCATCCAACCGCATACGTGCACTCCTCGCCTGGAAATTGTTGCGATTCAATGTGGCCACCTAGTGTTTGACTTGATGTTTCATAATGTTTTGTAGTTGAAATGCTATGTAGCTATGTTCCGGTGAAAAAAATATGAACTAACCCTGGCATCCGTCGGGGTAGGCGAACATTCCCTTGCACTGAGTTTGGTCAGCCGCCTGCAATATCGATTAGTCTAATTGATTGATGCATCGATTGATTACCTGGTCCATCTTGATGGTGTGGAGATGAGCAGTCTCATCGGTGAGAGACGCGGGAGAGGGCTCTAGAAAAACATATCAGTTGAACAATGATCAGAATTCTAATCAGCTGATCAGTTGATCAGGGATAGCTTGTTAACTGCACTCACCGAAGAAGTCGATTGTGATGACTCCGCGCTGGTTCTTTCCGTGGTACTTGAAGTTTCCGGGAGTGAAGAAAGTAGGGTCAGCCTGGAGAAAAACAATTCTTCTTCCTTTTGTTCTATTTCTCTCTGCATACCTTGATGGTAGCTCCTCCAGTGGTGTGCTGGTAGTTCTCCACATCTGCTCCCTTGGCCCAGATCACAGTCATCGGACCCTTCTCGATCGAGTGGTCCCAGGGCTCGCTTGCCTTCAGCTTCTTGCGGAACATGACGGTAGTGATTCCATCGGCGAAAGAGGCAGAAGCGGCAGTCAGAGAGTCCTGAACGATGTTCATTTACGATGCTGCATACGTTTCACACCTGTGTCAATACAAAGTTATCGTTTATTCGATAATTTTTCCTACGATACTGTTAGCAAACGGCACATTTCTTACCTTTCCATCGAACACAGCGTCCTCCCTGGGAGTAGCCTTGCTAGGAGAGTACATATCCCTCACTCTTCCCTTCCCATCCTGAACCATACCAACAACCATGTCAGTACAGTCCATAGGATGCTCTGAAAGCAGTCCATATCAATCAGTGGATTATGGAGAGAAAGAAAGAGGAGAGAGAGAGAGAGAGAGAGAAAGAGAGAAAGAGAGAGAGAGAGAGATACGCACCCTCAGCCATGACTGCTTGTCTGCGGATGCGAGCCCTTGCCGGTTCGGTCTTGATAGGCTCTCCACCATCGCAGACACAGATCTTCTGGGAAGATACCTGAAAAAGATGTTCTACATTAGTAATTCTACAGCAAGCTTGAAAGAACCAAGTATACGCTTTCAGTGATGCACTTCAACGCAAAACAAGCATAACTTACTTTGGGCGCGATGAGGTCGTGATATCCGATGGGAGTGCGGGGGTTGGTGTAGTCGGACTGCTTGCGGGCCAGGATGCGACCGCCTGAACAACAATCAACTAGCTGTTCGCCCCATCTCTTCCCTACCTCCAACAGGGAACAGGAAGTAGTGGCACTTGTCGAGGGCAAAGTCCGACAGCTGGTCCTTGGGGCGGACGGCGCGCGTGAACCAGATAGTCTGGAGAGAACAAGGTGGGCGAAGCGTGCGTGGGCGGGGCGTACCTGCACGTTGTCCTCCATCTTGCCTCCGATGTCGTAAATGTCCTGTCTGTCAGCCGGATCGATGGCGGGCAGCTGGCGTCCGTACGCGAATCGATCCACCACGTATGCCTTACCCTCGTGCACCCAACTGCAACAGACGATACGTTTCACGATGTTACGTTTCACAACGTCTCAGAATCATCCATGCCATCGTTATCGACTTCGTACGTTTCACTGTGGAAATGAAGTGGCTGCTCGATTTGCATGGCAATGCTTCTGTTGTTTCACCCCCCCCCCCCCCCCCCCCACTTTCTTCTCGACGCCTTGTACACTCACCCAGTGACGATATCCGAGTTGGCCATCTCACCCGTCCTCGAGAAGCCGATTCCCGTCCAGCGGTTCAGGTCCGAAGACGAGATCTGTATAATCGGATGCTAATCGACAGAGTATCGATCGACCCACAGTGAACTTGATCTCCTTGTTGTCCTTGAGGAACTGCCAGCTGGCGGTGTACTGACAATCGGAGCCCACACAGCCATCCGGATAGGAGTAGCCAGTCTGGCAGGAAGAGGCGGGGGCGGCTGGAACGAAAGGAGTGAGAGAGAGAGAGAGAGAGAGAGAGAGACTAACCGGGCTTGGGCTGCTGCTTCCTGCAGCTCCTCACACAGATCTCTTTCTCGGAAACCAGAGGCGAGTTCTGGTGACGCAGGATCTCTCCATTCTGCAATATCGATCGGTTATCGATTTATTAGTTGTTTCTCGATTGCTCACGTCATCGAGGCGTCCGCCGGATACGGGGAACAGGAACTTGTAGCACTCAGAGTCGGAAAACTGCACGTCGTCGCGGTCGCCTGAAAATATGAGTAAGCTCCGCCCCTTGGAGCTCCGCCCACTCACCGGTCTGCCTCTTGCGAGTGAACTGCGCCCTGAGGACTCCATTGACGTGGGTTCCGACGACGGACTGAGAGGAGACATCCTGCTGCGCATCCTCGGTCGGAGTGAAGTAGTCCTTGCTGCAAAGCGACGCCCCGTTAGACCACGCCCCTTCGCCAACTACCTTACCTGTACATGTCGTGAAGGGTGAGCTTTCCGTGGCGGCTCTTCACAACCAGCATGTCAGCGCCAGCCTGTAATTATCGATTAGTTATCGTTTTTTCGATTGCAGTCTTACCATGGATCCGTCCTTGCTGAATCCGATTCCAGTCCACCAGTTAGTGGCAACACGGGTCTCCAGAGAGAACTCGATCTCATCCGATTCATCAGTGTAGCTCCACCTGGAATCGACAGGTAAGCCCCGCCCACTCAGACTCCGCTCACCTGACACGGTAGTCACAGTCTGTGCATCCCTCGGGATACTTCCAGTCGCCGTAGCACACGTCTCCGCCGACCTTCTGCACCTTCATCTCCTTCTTGGGGGCGGGACCAGTGGGGGCGGGGCGGGGAGTGGGCGTGGTCGTCGTGCCGGTCTCCACAGGACAATCGCCCCAGTACACACAGATACCCTGTATAGTTAATATCATGTGCGTTTCAAAAAATCAAGTAGTTTTAGAAACTATAATATGGAAGTTGCTAACGTAAATAATTACAATACAGAGTACACCGTTTATTGAGTTTGAATCTTTGAATGTACCTGGGGGTTCCTGGCGTATCCCTGAATGCATGCACAGGCGGGCTGTCCGCAGTCATTGCACGCCTCTCGGGTGAAGATGGAAGTGCAGTCCGCCTCGCAGACTGCCCCACACTCTGTCAGTGTCTCGTTCACTGCGCAGCTCGCGGGGGCGACAGTCGAATGGGGCAGCGACTTCTCGAGCGGCTTCGAGGTGGACAGCTGGAATGGGGGTGGTTGTAGAGTGGGTGGTTGATGGATACCTTGACAGTCTCGGTGACAACAGTCGGGGAGGCAGTCTTGCCGGCCGCAGAGTTGTCCTCGGAGAAGTGATCGTCCAGGTCTGCAAGTATCAAACATCAAAATGGGAAAAAAATGCATCTGCTGAACGTAATAAAAATACTGACCAGGACAGTCTCCCCAGTAGATGCACTTGCCCTCGTGGCGCACGTAGTTGTCCGCACATGTGCATGCCGGTTGCTGCAAGTACACCTTACAGTGACCCTGACGTAACCCAAATTTCACTCTACCGTACTCCTACCGTATCCTAGTGTACCCCTAGCGTACCTCGCAGGTGGCGGGACAGGGAGCGGTGTCGTACATGTTGGCACAGCTGGGCTCGCAAGCGGTGCCACACTTGGCCCAGGTCGAGTTGGCAGGGCAAGGGGTCTCCACCTAGAGAGGGGAAGGGTGAGAGGGAGAGAGAGAGAGGGAGAGAGAGGGGGGGAGAGATCCCACCTCCTTGGAGCAGAACTCGAACGGCACACACGTGTCGACGTCGTTGCTCATTCGAACGTAGCCTTCCTTGCAGATACACCTGACATTATGATTCATTTCGATGTTATGTTTCACTTCTGACGTAAATTTCTATTTTCCACTTATGTAATAATGTCGTTTCAGTTCAACCTGTAAATTTGTCTCCCTTTTGAAATCCCCTCCATTACCGTATCATACCTGGGTGTTCCGCACTTCCTCTCACAGTTGGGGACAGTCTCGGGGAAGGCCGTCCAATCACAGCTCGCCTCGCACTGACGGGAAGTCTCCGGACACTCGGTGAATACCTCGTTCGGACCACACGCGTCTGCAGTATTGATCGATTAGTGATCCGAAGGGAGAAAGAGGAGAGAGAGAGAGAGAGAGAGAGAGAGAGGGAGAGAGAGAGGGAGAGAGAGAGAGAGAGAGACTGGACGCACCATCCTCCTGGCTCTGCAGCTCCGGCTTCTCTGTAGTGGTGGTAGTTGTCTGTCGGGTGGTGTCTGCCCGTGTGGTCATAGCGGGAGCACGGGTCGACAGAGGAATGGTGGGGCGAATGTCAACCTGAACAACGTGGATCACCACTAATCGCAACATGTCCTTCATCCTTTTCGTTCTCTTGTCGAGTAGAGGGTGTGCAACAGAAAGAGGGGAAAGGGGGGGGGGGTAGAGGGAGTGGACACGCACCTTGTGTAGAGTGGTGGTTGTGGCGGCAGTCGTCTCGTGTGTCTTCTCGAATGCGGGTATGACAGCGGGACATGTGTGTTCTCCCTGCGGCTTCCATCCGATTCCAGCCCACGACGAGCCCGGGAAGCGCAGCACGAACTCGATCTCGTCCTAAAAAGATTTTGAACTTGTTTGATGTGATACGTTTTAATGTTTACTTCAACTACGACAGTTCGATTCGTGTCAAGTACCTTGTCGATCCTCCAGTAGATCTTGTTGTTCTCCACCTCCTTCAGGTTGTAGCCGGACACATCAAAGTCGGCGGTGGTCAGAGGAGCAGCTGGAAAGAGACAGTATAATCCCCGCCCAGGTAGGCCACGCCCACAACAAAGATGAGGGAGGGGGAGAAACGTACACTTCTCGCACTGCTCTCCCCAGGCGCCGTCGCGACAGAAGCACTGCTTCCTCTTATCCTCCTCGGATGCAGACTCGCAGGCGCCCCCGTGGCAGTCCGACGAAGACTCGCACTCCTCTGCAAGCGAGGCATACTCTCTCTATGTCTCTCTCTCTCTCTCTCTCACCCTGGTACTGGCAGCTGTCTCCGGTGCGGAACCGATCGCAGCTGCACACTCCCCTCACGCGCCTTCCGTGTCCGAGGCAAGTGTCGCCGTCGGGAATCGCTAAAGCGTAATTGTTGAGATACGTTTTGTGACGTTTCTAAGTGAAACGTATCTTGACCCAATTTGTAAATGATCATTACTCAATGTCACATTAGGGCTTGGATGAGGAGAGAGAGGGGGGAGGAAGGAAGAGTACGATGTCCTTGCTCCCTCTTTCTCCTCTCTCTCCCTTGACGTGATTTATGGTGCCGCCCGATTACGAGCTGTATCGTAGCCTTCGATCTACCATAATCACATCAGCTGCCTCTGCATTTACATGCAATTTTGAGTGGGTGTTACGTATGGTGTGAATATAATGGTTCCAGTGATGAGAGTGAAATGGAAGGAGAGAGACAAAGAGACAGAGAGAGGAGCGACAGAGCGGGTGCTGCTCACCCTTGAGTATGTCGACATCGGCGCAAGTGTAGAAGTGGTAGTCGTCTCCGTACTCTGTCGCCTGTCGGGTCAGTCTGATCGCACAGTCATGGCATTCGAAGTCAGCCGGCAGAGCGATCGACTTCCGAGACTCGCTGATGAGAGAACATTCACTTTTGTCTACTTTTTCGATTTTCGGAGTCATTGTATGATGAAAGTTCTCTAGCATGTTGCGTTGTCTGACTTGTTTTCCCGTGTTTCCCCTAGTCTTGGATCACTTGTGTTCTCTCAAGGCGAGACCGATTATGCTATGCTATACCCCTCTCATCCCACCAATCGTTGCGGCTAGAAGACTAGAAGGCAGCTCATAAGTACCCCGGACTTGTTTTACAGATTATGCTACGGTTTTGGGATCAATCGATACCTCAATACCTGATGTTGTACGGCTCTATAAAGTTGGTGAAGATAGCGATCGGCTGATCGACGGCGTTCAGAACCTCGATACGGATGCCTCCCTGCAAATTAATCGATAAGTAATTAATACTCTACAGTACTCCCGAGTTCTGATATCTGCGCTCTCTTGTCTTGCCATACTATTTCCTACTGGAGTAGCGGGGCAATAGCCTTGGCCCGGCGAGATCAGATAAAGTGTCGGCTGGATGGGGTAATTGGAGGCGGCGTGATGTGGCTATGGACGCTGAGGGGATTATGGATAATCCGCACGATGACGTCACTTGATGGGAAAGTGTTTGGAAACTGTGCGCAAAGTGGGGACACGTGGACAGAAGTTGCAAAACTGTGGTGACCAGAGGTATCGAAATGAGGTGTTAGTGGCAAGTGAATGAGTCTAAAGAAAATCGGTGTGGCCCTTTTAAGGACTTAAGGGTTGTAGTAGACTCGCCATGTGGGGAATCGCAGTGAACCACTCCACATCGATCGTCGATCCAGCCTGCAGGTACGTCTTAATTCCTGCAACGGATACTGTATTCATTATATACTGTAGGACTATGCTTCCATCCCAGGGCCATGAACAGATTGAACAGAGTTCCCTTCTCACATTTCTTCCGCCGGTCGGCTAGGTGATAACGTGATAGGTACAGATAGGTGACCCAGTGAGAAGAGTGACCCGAATTCCACTCGTGATTCCCCCTAACACCACTATTCACCACATATCAGTTCTACTAGAAAGTACTTTGATGAAACACCACCTACGTTTCTCCATACAGTCCATACGTTTCACTGACTCATCCAGGTTGAAAGAGAGGGCGGACATTTGTCTACTCATTGAATTCGCGCATTTCGGCGGCTCGTAAAAAACGAACGGAACACGCGCCGCGTTTTGTAGAATGAAATCGAGTCAAGGCCGCGTCGAATGAAAGACTGAAGAGAGCAGAAGAAATACGGGACACATTCATTCGCGCGCTAGAGAAGAGGGTAACAGCAAGGCAGTAATCCAACAAGACACTCAGTACCTTGTCCCTTGGCGGGCTTGGGGGCTCCGCAGGGTCCTTGGTTCTTGGCAGATGAGAAGTAGTCGAGGGGGGACCGGGAGGGAGGAAAGGACAGACGCACGTGCGCCGCCAGAGGCACGACCAGGGCCAGAAAGGCCCACCACCTCATTCTCTGCAAGACGTTCCTGTACGTTTCACTCAGTGAAATTCGAAAGCAGGTCAAGCACGACAATTACATCGAAACAGAGTGGCGTTGTAAAGTAATAGAGAGTGGTTAGTGGGGTAGGTAGGAAGTAGTATAGTGGATTCGGAACGGTAGTGGGGCGAAGGCCAATGGGAGAGGAAGATGGTCAGTGCAGATAGGGGAAGAAGGAGAGCCGAGGATTGCGGGCGGCGAGTGATCAATCAGAGAGTCCGACTGCCGACCAGGAATGGCACAGGGGCGGGTACGGTAGCACTGATGGATCAGGATAACAGCACACACTCCACAAATGGAAAGCTTTCAGCACGTGCCACAAAAAGGGAAAGGCGGGTGGGTGCACTCATGAAATGTATGATCTAATCGAATTTGGCTATCTGGATCAGATGAATGAGATGGGAGATTGGAAAGAATAATGGAAGCAATCGAATGGGCATGACCGAGAGTGTAGTGAGGGCGGGTTCTCACCGCCGACAATCCATGCTACCGTCTCTCTCTCTCTCTCTCTCTCTCTCTCTCTCTCTCTCTCTATCTCTCTCTCGCAGGAGGGGCTGTAAAACCTCGCTAAACCCGCGTCTCGATTGTCCCAGCACACCTTCGGGATACAACCGCCCCGGTTGCATAATAGGGGGAGGGCCGGGAGTCGCCAACGAGAAAAGAGGCGAAAGTGGGTTTACAGGCGGGTAATCCACGGATTTACCATACGACTCAATCTCAAACTATATGCAGATTGGAAAATGACAGGGTGGCGACATAGTTGGAAGTGGAGCATTGGGCATATAGTAGTAATGCGGTCAGCCGGCTAGTCTCACGCAACATATAACAAGTCAAGGTCGAGACAGCTAATATCGAGTATACAGCATGCCACCAGTTACTGTAGGGAGGGAGTGAAAGCGAGGCGGGCAGTGGTCGTGTGTCTCACTGTGTCTCGCAAGGGCGCCGACCGAAGCCCTATGTGGGTCAGTCCGACTGACACTGACAGCTAATTCGCCCCCCCTTTGGAACTGCAACAAAATTCGGGTGATAGGCGATTTGGAGAGGAGAGAATTGGAAGAAAGGATTGCGCAAGAAAGCAACCGTGTCAGACGGGGGGGGGGATTCAAGACATCAAGACTTCCTATGAACAATCTGAAACTGTGAGGGTACCGAAGGTACTTACAAGAGGTTGAATGGTTGCTGGCAAGGTTGTGCAAGAGTGAGAGTGAACATTACATGACGAACTTATGTGTAGTTGCAAAAAGAGAAACGTTAAGTTCAAGTGGGTGACACCAACTCGGGAATGAAAGTCTCCTAATAAAAATTGAAATTCTGTGAAATGGAAGTTGTCGGAGTGAGAGTGAGAGTGGAGGCAGACGTCTGGAGATCCCACCGAGCGATGTGACGTGACAGTACAAAGACACTCGTCTGTTCTTTATATAAGCCGAACTGCGCTCGTGTGGATTCCTGATCCACCGCCGCTGACTAATCGAGGGGGATGTGTTGCCCCTGCGGCATGAAACAAGACAACGATGACGCATAACTGATCCGTATTACATCCGTATATGTATGTAACAGTTCAGATCATACTTTCTGGGAAAAAAGTTCTTTAAGGTAGATACCAATAGTGTTCAAAATTAGCTTTCAAAACCAAACAATGAACAATGGTAAATAGTTAAAGGCACAGGGGCGTTTAGAATTACCAAGGTTCATCGAAATTTACTCTCGAGAACTTGGCAAAACTGATGCACGTAACGGGAATCGAACCGGCATAGCATGGATCGTGAACCGTGAGGGTTACCACAACACTACAACGACACGTTCAATCGAACTCATATCGACGAGATGCGCACAAGGCTCATTTTTTCGATAAGCATTTTGGCGCGAAGTTCGAATTCGCCTTACCAAGCTTCGCACGTGCACATGTTGGTAAGCGTGTAGGTAACGCGGAAACGCCGTTCTTTCGCGTTTTCTTTGATTGTTTCGTGTTTCCGTGGGTCAAGCAATGGAACAAAGTCAAAAACTAAGCGCCCATGTGCCTTTGAACAGTTATATTTCCGTTGCAACCGTAGCAGAACAAAGTGTTATCGCATTCTGGATCTGGTCAAAAGTTAAGTCATGATTTCTTTTTTGTCGGTCGTATGTTTTCGCTGTTCGATAAAATCACATTATTGTTTCTTTTCATTCTTGCCTAGCTAAGACTGTGCTAATAGAGTGACGGGCCGCGAAAGCAATCCACTCGGGTACAGCTTCAAAATACGATGTTGAATTTAAAAAAAATTAAATCAATTCAACACGATAAGTGAAACAGATCCGATGAAAATGAGATAGTTTTCGCTTGGCTCTTTTGATAATAGATCTCCAAATACAGCTACTTGGCTTTTGTGATTCTCTTTCTCTCTCTCTCTCTCTCTCTCTCTCTCTCTCTCTCTCTCTTTCCTTCTCTCTTGTCTCTGGCTCTCTGGATGTTTGTGTTTCCGGTCGATTAGCTGCAGGTGGGAGGTCGGCGATTCAATGGGTTTTGAGGGTTCGGAATAAAAACGAAGGAGGAGAAAGTGAGGGAGGCAGGAGGTGTGACCCCGATCCGTGTACCGAGGTACGCATCCACACAACATGTATAGAGGGGTCAGCAGCAAAATCAGTCTAAACTTTTCATGCAGAACATAAGCGAGTATGAGTAGTGAGAGTTTTATTTGTTGTTTTATGTAAATCAATAGCAGCCAATAAGCAGAGTTTCGTTAATTTATTTTCACTCGAGTGTTATCAAACTCTTGAAGAAAAAACTATTGAACCGATAAGTTCTGTGAGTTGAACATGTATTTGTATTTCTAGAAAGTATGTAAAATATTTGTATTGAAAGAGTTCTATGAAATTGCAGAAATATAACATATTTTCAAATCATGTCTACATCATGTGCATGCCATCGAGATAGTCGAATCGGATCACTCATTGATTTATATCTGTTGTCGTTCACTCTGTGTACACTAGTGTTTACTATCCGTTCTTTTTTTTTGCGTTCTCTGACTCGGCCACGAAAAACCGCATCTCTCAGCTTTTCCCAGACAGACTGAGAGACTGAGAGAAGATCAGATGATTGCGCGCGGCAATTCGGGTTCCCATTCAAACAGTGATGTGCAGGTTCGCGGCGGGACCGGGCCGGGCCACATGCCGGCCGTAGTGAGAGAGTGTGTAGCGAGCGGATAAACAGGGGTGGAGAAGTAGTGAGAGAGCGGGGCAGGCAGTGAGAGCGGGACGGATTGGAAAACCCGCCGCCGCCGCTGCACCCAACGGCGCCGCTCACTCACAACACACGTCATTCAAATCATAATACATATCTATCAATAATCTATTATTCTCTACTTGTCAACGATTTCTATTTCCATCGATTCTGTCAACTTGCAAAGCATATTCGCCTCTGCATTATTGTATAATAATAACGAACAATTCTTAATAGTGTCTAGACTAGAAAATAAACAATGACTACAAAACTGAATATGACAATTTTTGAATCGCTAATATAGTTCATGTTTCAGCGATCTATGATGTTTCGAGTAATTTTCGTGATTGATTGCGTGTGGCGTTCTCACAGCAACAGCGATGCACTTAGCGATAGCGCGTTCTTATAATAATTCGACGGCATGTATCACTTCGCATCTTGTTATCTATATGTGTTTATTGTGTGTTGTTGACATGATTTCGGTGGTATGCGACGCTGGCACAGGGCCTAACTGCTGCGCCAAGTGGAACAGGGAGAAGAAGTGCACTCGAAAACGAGATACATCATTCCTCCGGCCGCGTGTGCCTTCTCTTGTGTGTTCACTTGGCGTACACGCAAATCGATACACTCGGCCGATTCGGTGAATCAAATAGCCTCGTACTTGAGTAGTAGTAGTTGCAGTAATGTTGCGACTAATATACGCTGCTGCTCTCTCAGCCGCGCATTTTTATAAGCAGATGATTGTGTGAGAGTCGCTCGCACCTTTTTCACTCACGTGCTCCCGTTTCTTGCTGATAGAAGTCGCGATGATTATCAGTGTTCGCACTATTGCGAAGTTATTCTAAGATAGTATCGCTATTCTAAAACCATTTTGTAGGTTCTTGGATGAGCAGCGGTGTTTTGCTGCACTCATCTGCTCCCACCATCAACCACCACGAGTTCCCCCAGTTAGGCGTCCGCGGTACGTTGTTATATGAGTGACTACTAAAAGTTTTATAGCATAATGAAGAACTAATTGAACGGAAAACAATAGGCGCTCCCTCGCCAGTGTCCGCCGCGGCGCCCACTACGTCTTTCTCGCGTGAATCGCCTATCAATCGGGATGTCATCGGCCTTCTTAATCGAGCTCCGTATGGTAAGTGAAATATCAACACATTTTCAAAGTTTTACATGGACTAAAACGTAATTTTAACATTTTGGCGGGAAACCTTAATTTTCAGCAGACCGTATAATACAAACAACGTCATACTTGCTCATTTTGCATTTTATTCGCCAATTTTAAAGCTTTCTTCGGAGTGAAAAAAATATTATTCTTTTTTTCTGTTGTATTGGTGTTGTAAATTACAAGTGTTGTGCAAGTAGAGATTTCGTCAGTGCAAGGTGTGTGATATGCCGCACACCTGCGCGACCTTTTGCGAGGGGGTTCTTTGTTCGCGCAATATTGCTTCTGGAACCTTCTTTCTCTTTTTCTCTCAATCCACTTTCCTTGCTTTATTGTTCGCTCCTTTCGCTTCTATCGCTTATGCGAAGATGATACAATCGTCTGAGCAGGTGTGGTTCAGGTGTGAGCTCTACCGGTCGCTAACCACCCGGTTCTCGCTCGCTCTCACACAACCCTCGATCGTCTTGTATGGGAGATTATGACTAGCGAAGTGTTGCTGTCGGATCTAGGTTTCACCTCCTCTCGGCACGTCGATTCGTTGGCCGCAGCCGCAGTCGCCGCAGCGCCTTCTGGAGCTTGGGCGCATGCGAACGTTTCTCGAGGTTATTCACCATGTAGGGTTTCCCGCCAATATTCAATTATGCAAATTAGAGTGTTACCATTTCTCATTTCTCTACTCTGTATTCAAATATGAATTTCAGCGAATTTGATGCGCGACGCGTCATTGAACAATCCCGAGTTTCACATCCAGAACGAGGACTTCCCTGCCCTTCCAGGGGCCAATCATCTCGGCGGCGGCCAGTCTTCTTCCTTGGTCAGTCCATGCTCCTACTCACATATTCAACACGCATACCATTGATTGCGATGTTATTGAACATTTGTCCACGTTGATGCACGTGTGTGTCTGTGTTTTTTACGAGCTGTCTTATCACTTGACGCATATCAGCTGATTTGCGAAAACAACTGCTTCTTGTTGAAACTGAGTGCGTGCATAGTAGTATTTTTTTCTTTCATTGTTTTGTTTTTCGTGATTAGATCCACATATTTTGTTTCAGCCAATGGGCGGTAGCGTGGAGTTGTGTCCTCCGTTGGGCGGAGAGCGGTTCGGCATCGATGCATCGCGAGGGGAGCAGCAACAACAGGCGCAGCCGCCTCGACACGGCATTCACACCAGCCCCGAAGGTAGGCGATTTGTATTATTACTATTGTTGATGTTAGAAGTTAGAACAGCTATTATTATCCTTCTTATCTTTGCTTACTTAATAGTAACTATATGAACACTTGACTATTTTAACAAAGTTCATAGGCGGCAGTTTCAATTTAACTTATATACGACATATTTCAATCAACACGTTATGATTCAATCAACACAACACAAGTTCTATGCGATGTAGCATAGCATGTAGAATTACATTTGCTATGTATGCAGTTCAAGTGTCTGTATTTGAGGCGAGGTGACTGGTATCCCTGCGGGTATGCTGAACGACCAGTTCGGTATGGCGGGTCTGGTGACGTATCTGCGGTCGGTGGACAACCCGGCGATCGTCGCCCTCGCACTCGGACACGACCTCACCACCCTCGGACTCAACCTCTCCATGAGCGAGTACGTTCTCCTCTCCCATCCCTCTCTCTCTCTCTCTCTCTCTCTCTCTCTCTCTCTCACTCTCCATCTCCATCTCTTATTTCGTTGTTAACTGTTAGTTGGCATTGATTGGTTGCAGACGGGCATTGCACACGACGTTTGGTGGTCCGTGGGCCGACTACCCTTGCCGGACGCAGGACATTGACGCTAAGGTAGGACGCCTAGTTGTATTACAATATGTTATGATATTTATGATATACTTTGATTGTATGCAGCTTTAACAAATGGAGGTATAATTGAAAGTTAAAAAAGGACTTCAATGACGTTGACTATTTGTTTGTTTGTAGGTTCCGGAGGAGTACCTGACGAACGTGACGATTCGGGAGAAGCTGCCGTCGATCAAGTTGAACAAGCTGTCGGAGGATGTGCTCTTCTACCTCTTCTACAACTGCCCCGGAGAGGTGTACCAGATGGCCGCTGCCTGTGAATTGTGAGTCACCACTTTTGACGGAATACTGCCTGTCTGTATTTTAGAGCGTTATGGTGGTTGGGAATTTCGCGAAGGGACATTTTTTGCCCGCCGTGATAATATGTTGCTATGTAGTTTGTTATTGTCAGTAGTAACAGTGTGCAGTGTAGCTAATGAGAGTAAGGACATAACCATATGAATTGTAGTGTTGTATGGAATGACGAATAGTGACGTGCTGACGTGTTGTAGGTACGTGCGGGACTGGCGGTTTCACAAGGTGGAGTGCGTGTGGCTGACGCGGTCTCAGTACGGGGGGTGCAAGGAGCAGACGCCCAGCTACGAGAGAGGCAGCTACAACGTCTTCGACCCCCTCCAGTGGAGAAAGGTGCGCACACAGAGAACGAGCAGAGAGGGAGAGAGAGAGACCAATGCTCGCTTTTTCAGATCCCGAAGGACATGAAGTTGGAGTACAAGGATCTGGAGGCTCAGCCGAAACTGCCTTCTGCGTTGCAGCAGCAGATGCCATCTGCGGGGACGCCTCTTGGAATGGGCGCGCCGGCCGTTTGAGAGGAGCGAGAAGAGAGAGCAGATTGTGATTCCCGGTCGGGTAGCCTCACTCGAACCATCTCATCCCCCCATCCCACCCCTCGTCCCTCTTCCTTTCTCATACAAGCTACGTTACATTTTTATGTAATAAACGTGTTTTATACTGGAGAATGCTGGTTAACATTTTATTCGCTGGAATAACTTTGAGATAGTTTGAGTTGAGATCTTGAGTTGCGAGAGGCTATATTGGTCTCGAGGTAGCTGATGATGTAAGGTTTTCCCCAATAATGATGACTCACGTTTTAGAGAAGTGGTCGGCGTCTTTGATATAAATTGGTATCCTTTGTGTTTTTCGAGCGTTTTGAGCACTTCGTTTTATTGAGGAAATTCGGTGAGTACGCGATGAAAATTAAGTATCATGAATAAGTTGTTGTTGTGCACATTATTGTCAAATCATTGCATTCTAACAAATATGCGAAATTTTTTTTACCACTTTCGGTAAGATTTTTTTAAAGATAGACAATTTTGCTTTTTGGAAAACACGTGTTGCAAACTTCGTGATGCAAAAGTTTTTCGAAAAATATGAATGCCGATAAAATCTGCTTCACAATCTGCTTGACTTTATTTCAGCGAATTTAGCGGCGGCAGAATTCGCTGAATTTTCGTTCTTGCATTTTCGCGAATATGGCGAGGGCAGAATACGCTGAACTCCAGTTCACAAAAATTCTGCCACCGAGAGGAATCGAACCGGCGTCACCCGTTTACTAACCGTCAATCTCACCAATATACCACCTCCGCTCTCTCCCAGACGCTGTGAAGTGGAGAATGTGTGCGCGAACATCTGTTTAGCTATTCATTTCAAAAGGAAGAACAACGTTCTCGCTGTTGCTGGTATATTAAAGGAACAGTGGCGACTTATTTTCGACATCGGGCATATGGTACATTAAAAACAAAAAGTGGTGTATAGTACCGTATAACTAACGACACCACCGTACCGCTGCGGGTAATATGTCGAAAGGCAGATTGTGTGGTCATGTTGTGTCGTCTCTTTCTAAGTAATCTTTCAAGTAAATGTCCGGGCGCTGGAGAGCTATGGAAGAACACACAAACACTCGAAACTTCCAACTTGTGTGTTGAAACTGGTAACACTCCATCAGTTGATCAGCATGTCTGCCCGATTTGAATGGCGTTTCGATTCGATGGCTGTTTGTGAGTGTGCGTGTGCGACATCATTTCCTCACCCGTCTCGGCGGCGGAAGGCATGGCGCCTCCGCCGATTATAACCCGGCAAGTCGCCGTAGACGCCGTCGCTTTCTTATCGTTGTAAGATTTCTTCGTGTTATGTTGTATTAGCAAGACGTGTTTCCAGCCGTATTCTGGCAGAAGAGAGAGGACTGGGGGCTATGCAGTCTACAGGACTGTGGGAGGACTTCAACAACAGGCGGTACGGCGACCAGAAAAACTGCCCAAGTATAAACACAATGAAGAGGTGGTGAGTTCTGTAAGGAAAATCAACACACACTCTCCATCCCACTCTCTTACAATCTCTCTCCAGGACGAAGATGGAACTTGTGTCGATGGACGGCTGGATGAGGTACAGGGAGAACGTCCCCAACGACGTTCTTCTGTATGCACTCATGAAGCAGGAGGTCCCTGTGATCAAGAAAATCGTCGACAAGTATGTATAGGATAACCACATTATAGAGTAACTCTTCTTCAGGGCATTCGGTGTGAACTCTATGGTCGTGGGCGGAAAGATCACCCGCTGGACTCCCTGCGATCTAGAAATCAGCACCGGTACGGTGGATCCAGTTTCTTACACTGAGCCGAGAGACAAAAGATGATTACAGGAAAACGCAACTCCAACCTCTCGTCGACCACTCGACGCCCGACGGATGTTCCGACGCGACCTGTTATGGGAGCGCCCGGTTTCTCGTCGATGAGACTCAAGAGCCGCCTCACTACGGGATCCACGGCAGCGGCAGCAGGAGCCTCGAGTCGCCCCTCCAACACGTCCAACACGGCGCCTACTCGCACCGCCAGTGGAGCGCTCGCGCACTCCGCCACTGAAGCGCCAGCTTATCGCGTCACAACACAGCCAGATCGCCACGCCCCGACACTGCCGGATCGCAAGCTGGGTACTGTAGCGTACAGTATCTCTGTACTACTGTATTCTTTCAGGAACCTGTCGCGATGCAGTATGCGAGCTTGACAAAGAAGAGTTGAGAATGGATCTCGAGGTGATGACGAAGCAGTGTTCCGAGTACAAAGCCAAGTACTTCAGTCTACTGAAAAGAGTGAAAGAGCTGGTACGTGAATCCCTCTCATTACTCCCCCAACTTATCGTTTCAGGAGAGCAGTTCCTGACTCAACTGCCCCCACTGGACTCTCTGCCTATTTCCTACAATCTAACCCATAGTGTCTTGTCTATTGTCTATATGTCTTGTCTATTGTCTACATGTATTGTCTATTGTCTATATATATCTATTCCATAATGCCTATGCCTTGTCTATTGTATATATGTTCTAGCTGCGTAGATGAATAAACAAAATGTTTTCATCAGTGCTTGGATATTTTGACGTTCGCAGCGCCCGCTGCGCCTGGCTGTGCTAAATGCCCTATGGTTTCCGTCCGTCCATCGCTCTACCGCGCCACCCACTATCCGAGAGAGTGAAATATCAGAGAGTCGGAGAGAATGCATATCAGTAACAGTGATCAATATATTCTAATTATTACTGATCTACTGATAGACTTTCACCGCGAAGGCGCGCGAAGCGTGCCGGAGCGCCTCCTATGTGCATCCGAGAGAGTGAAATATCAGAGAGTCGGAGAGAATGCATATCAGTAACAGTGATCAATATATTCTTATTATTACTGATCTACTGATAGACTTTGACCGCGGAGGCGCGCGAAGCGTGCCGAAGCGCTTTTTTATGTGCGTACGAGAGAGTAAAAGATCATAGAGTAGGAGAGAAGGCATATCAGTATCAGTGATTAGTATATTATTATAATTTCTGATCTACTGATCGCCTCTGACCGCGGAGGCGCGCGAAGCGTGCCGGAGCGCCCTCTATGTGCATACGAAAGAGTAAAAAATCAGAGAGTCGAAGAAAATGCATATCAGTATCAGTGATCAATGTTTTATTATAATTACTGATATACTGATCGGCTTTGACCGCGGAGGCGCGCGAAGCGTGCCGAAGCGCGTTCTATGTGCATACGAAAGAGTAAAAATCAGAGAGTCGGAGAAAATGCATATCAGTATCAGTGATCATTGTATTATTATAATTACTGATCTGGCTTTGACCGCGGAGGCGCGCGAAGCGTGCCGGAGCGCCTTCTATGTGCATACGAAAGAGTAAAAAATCAGAGAGTCGGAGAAAATGCATATCAATATCAGTGATTAGTATATTATTATAATTACTGATCTACTGATCGGCTTTGACCGCGAAGGCGCGCGAAGCGTGCCGGAGCGCCCTCTATGTGCATCCGAGACAGTGAAATATCAGAAAGTCGGAGAGAATGCATATCAGTAACAGTGATCAATATATTCTTATTATTACTGATCTACTGATAGACTTTGACCGCGGAGGCGCGCGAAGCGTGCCGGAGCGCCTCCTATGTGCATCCGAGAGAGTGAAATATCAGAGAGTCGGAGAGAATGCATATCAGTAACAGTGATCAATATATTCTTATTATTACTGATCTACTGATAGACTTTGACCGCGGAGGCGCGCGAAGCGTGCTGAAGCGCTTTTTTATGTGCGTACGAGAGAGTAAAAGATCATAGAGTAGGAGAGAAGGCATATCAGTATCAGTGATTAGTATATTATTATAATTTCTGATCTACTGATCGCCTCTGACCGCGGAGGCGCGCGAAGCGTGCCGGAGCGCCCTCTATGTGCATACGAAAGAGTAAAAAATCAGAGAGTCGAAGAAAATGCATATCAATATCAGTGATTAGTATATTATTATAATTACTGAACTACTGATCTGCTTTGACCGCGGAGGCGCGCGAAGCGTGCCGGAGCGCCTTCTATGTGCATACGAAAGAGTAAAAAAATCAGAGAGTCGGAGAAAATGCATATCAATATCAGTGATTAGTATATTATTATAATTACTGAACTACTGATCTGCTTTGACCGCGGAGGCGCGCGAAGCGTGCCGGAGCGCCCTCTAAGTGTATACGGAAGAGTAAAAAATCAGAGAGTCGGAGAAAATGCATATCAGTATCAGTGATAAATATATTCTTTTTTACTGATCTACTGATATACTTTAACCGCGGAGGCACTCGAAGCGTGCCGAAGCGCGTTCTATGTGCATACGAAAGAGTAAAAAATCAGAAAGTCGGAGAAAATGCATATCAGTATCAGTGATCATTGTATTATTATAATTACTGAACTACTGATCTGCTTTGACCGCGGAGGCGCGCGAAGCGTGCCGGAGCGCCCTCTAAGTGTATACGAAAGAGTAAAAAATCAGAGAGTCGGAGAAAATGCATATCAGATCAGTGATAAATATATTCTTATTTTTACTGATCTACTGATATACTTTAACCGCGGAGGCACTCGAAGCGTGCCGGAGCGCCTTCTATGTGCATACGAGAGAGTAAAATATCAGAGAGTAGGAGAAAATGCATATCAATATCAGTGATCAATATATATTATTATTTCTATTACTGATCTACTTATAGGCTCTGACCGCGGAGCGTGCCGGAGCGTTTTCTATGAGCATAGTAAATATAACATCTGTAAAAAACAGTCAAGCAGATACTAACAACCAGATACCGATAGACTGTGACACTTTCTAAATAATTGAAACTACTTATGAGACTCACAGGAATCTCATATGAGACTCCAATGAATCTCATATGAGACTCACAGGAATCTCATATGAGACTCCAATGAATCTCATATGAGACTCACAGGAATCTCATATGAGACTCACATGAATCTTATATGAGACTCACAGGAATCTCATATGAGACTCACAGGAATCTCATATGAGACTCCAATGAATCTTATATGAGACTCACAGGAATCTCATATGAGACTCCAATGAATCTCATATGAGACTCACAGGAATCTCATATGAGACTCACATGAATCTCATATGAGACTCACATAAATCTCATAGGAGACTCACATGAATCTCATATGAGACTCCAATGAATCTCATATGAGACTCACAGGAATCTCATATGAGACTCACAGGAATCTCATATGAGACTCACATGAATCTCATATGAGACTCACATGAATCTCATATGAGACTCACAGGAATCTCATATGAGACTCACATGAATCTCATATGAGACTCACATAAATCTCATAGGAGACTCACATGAATCTCATATGAGACTCCAATGAATCTCATATGAGACTCACATGAATCTCATATGAGACTCCAATGAATCTCATATGAGACTCACATGAATCTCATATGAGACTCACAGGAATCTCATATGAGACTCCAATGATTCTGATATGAGACTCACATGAATCTCATATGAGACTCACATGAATCTCATATGAGACTCCAATGAATCTCATATGAGACTCACAGGAATCTCATATGAGACTCACAGGAATCTCATATGAGACTCACAGGAATCTCATATGAGACTCACAGGAATCTCATATAAGACTCACATGAATCTCATATGAGACTCCAATGAATCTCATATGAGACTCACAGGAATCTCATATGAGACTCACAGGAATCTCATATGAGACTCCAATGAATCTCATATGAGACTCACATGAATCTCATATGAGACTCCAATGAATCTCATATGAGACTCCAATGAATCTCATATGAGACTCACAGGAATCTCATATGAGACTCACAGGAATCTCATATGAGACTCACATGAATCTCATATGAGACTCACATGAATCTCATATGAGACTCACAGGAATCTCATATGAGACTCCAATGATTCTGATATGAGACTCACATGAATCTCATATGAGACTCACATGAATCTCATATGAGACTCCAATGAATCTCATATGAGACTCACAGGAATCTCATATGAGACTCACAGGAATCTCATATGAGACTCACAGGAATCTCATATGAGACTCACAGGAATCTCATATAAGACTCACATGAATCTCATATGAGACTCCAATGAATCTCATATGAGACTCACAGGAATCTCATATGAGACTCACAGGAATCTCATATGAGACTCCAATGAATCTCATATGAGACTCACATGAATCTCATATGAGACTCCAATGAATCTCATATGAGACTCCAATGAATCTCATATGAGACTCCAATGAATCTCATATGAGACTCACAGGAATCTCATATGAGACTCACAGGAATCTCATATGAGACTCACATGAATCTCATATGAGACTCACATGAATCTCATATGAGACTCACAGGAATCTCATATGAGACTCCAATGAATCTCATATGAGACTCACAGGAATCTCATATGAGACTCACAGGAATCTCATATGAGACTCCAATGAATCTCATATGAGACTCACATGAATCTCATATGAGACTCCAATGAATCTCATATGAGACTCACATGAATCTCATATGAGACTCACAGGAATCTCATATGAGACTCCAATGATTCTGATATGAGACTCACATGAATCTCATATGAGACTCACATGAATCTCATATGAGACTCCAATGAATCTCATATGAGACTCACAGGAATCTCATATGAGACTCACAGGAATCTCATATGAGACTCACAGGAATCTCATATGAGACTCACAGGAATCTCATATAAGACTCACATGAATCTCATATGAGACTCCAATGAATCTCATATGAGACTCACAGGAATCTCATATGAGACTCATATGAATCTCATATGAGACTCCAATGAATCTCATATGAGACTCACAGGAATCTCATATGAGACTCACAGGAATCTCATATGAGACTCACATGAATCTCATATGAGACTCCAATGAATCTCATATGAGACTCACAGGAATCTCATATGAGACTCCAATGAATCTCATATGAGACTCACATGAATCTCATATGAGACTCACAGGAATCTCATATGAGACTCCAATGAATCTCATATGAGACTCACATGAATCTCATATGAGACTCACAGGAATCTCATATGAGACTCCAATGAATCTCATATGAGACTCACAGGAATCTCATATGAGACTCACAGGAATCTCATTTGAGACTCCAATGAATCTCATATGAGACTCACATGAATCTCATATGAGACTCCAATGAATCTCATATGAGACTCACATGAATCTCATATGAGACTCACAGGAATCTCATATGAGACTCCAATGATTCTCATATGAGACTCACATGAATCTCATATGAGACTCACATGAATCTCATATGAGACTCCAATGAATCTCATATAAGACTCACAGGAATCTCATATGAGACTCACAGGAATCTCATATGAGACTCACAGGAATCTCATATGAGACTCACAGGAATCTCATATAAGACTCACATGAATCTCATATGAGACTCCAATGAATCTCATATGAGACTCACAGGAATCTCATATGAGACTCATATGAATCTCATATGAGACTCCAATGAATCTCATATGAGACTCACAGGAATCTCATATGAGACTCACAGGAATCTCATATGAGACTCCAATGAATCTCATATGAGACTCACATGAATCTCATATGAGACTCACAGGAATCTCATATGAGACTCCAATGAATCTCATATGAGACTCACATGAATCTCATATGAGACTCCAATGAATCTCATATGAGACTCACATGAATCTCATATGAGACTCACAGGAATCTCATATGAGACTCCAATGATTCTGATATGAGACTCACATGAATCTCATATGAGACTCACATGAATCTCATATGAGACTCCAATGAATCTCATATGAGACTCACAGGAATCTCATATGAGACTCACAGGAATCTCATATGAGACTCACAGGAATCTCATATGAGACTCACAGGAATCTCATATAAGACTCACATGAATCTCATATGAGACTCCAATGAATCTCATATGAGACTCACAGGAATCTCATATGAGACTCACAGGAATCTCATATGAGACTCCAATGAATCTCATATGAGACTCACATGAATCTCATATGAGACTCCAATGAATCTCATATGAGACTCCAATGAATCTCATATGAGACTCACAGGAATCTCATATGAGACTCACAGGAATCTCATATGAGACTCACATGAATCTCATATGAGACTCACATGAATCTCATATGAGACTCACATGAATCTCATATGAGACTCACAGGAATCTCATATGAGACTCCAATGAATCTCATATGAGACTCACAGGAATCTCATATGAGACTCACAGGAATCTCATATGAGACTCCAATGAATCTCATATGAGACTCACATGAATCTCATATGAGACTCCAATGAATCTCATATGAGACTCACATGAATCTCATATGAGACTCACAGGAATCTCATATGAGACTCCAATGATTCTGATATGAGACTCACATGAATCTCATATGAGACTCACATGAATCTCATATGAGACTCACATGAATCTCATATGAGACTCCAATGAATCTCATATGAGACTCACAGGAATCTCATATGAGACTCACATGAATCTCATATGAGACTCCAATGAATCTCATATGAGACTCACAGGAATCTCATATGAGACTCATATGAATCTCATATGAGACTCCAATGAATCTCATATGAGACTCACAGGAATCTCATATGAGACTCACAGGAATCTCATATGAGACTCACATGAATCTCATATGAGACTCCAATGAATCTCATATGAGACTCACAGGAATCTCATATGAGACTCACAGGAATCTCATATGAGACTCCAATGAATCTCATATGAGACTCACATGAATCTCATATGAGACTCACAGGAATCTCATATGAGACTCCAATGAATCTCATATGAGACTCACATGAATCTCATATGAGACTCACAGGAATCTCATATGAGACTCCAATGAATCTCATATGAGACTCACAGGAATCTCATATGAGACTCACAGGAATCTCATATGAGACTCCAATGAATCTCATATGAGACTCACATGAATCTCATATGAGACTCCAATGAATCTCATATGAGACTCCAATGAATCTCATATGAGACTCACATGAATCTCATATGAGACTCACATGAATCTCATATGAGACTCACATGAATCTCATATGAGACTCACAGGAATCTCATATGAAACTCCAATGAATCTCATATGAGACTCACAAGAATCTCATATGAGACTCACATGAATCTCATATGAGACTCACATGAATCTCATATGAGACTCACATGAATCTCATATGAGACTCCAATGATTCTCATTTGAGACTCACATGAATCTCATATGAGACTCTCATAAATCTCAAATGAGACTCACATGAATCTCATATGAGACTCCAATGAATCTCATATGAGACTCCAATGAATCTCATATGAGACTCACAGAAATCTCATATGAGACTCACAGGAATCTCATATGAGACTCACATGAATCTCATATGAGACTCACAGAAATCTCATATGAGACTCACAGGAATCTCATATGAGACTCACAGGAATCTCATATGAGACTCACATGAATCTCATATGAGACTCACAGAAATCTCATATGAGACTCACAGGAATCTCATATGAGACTCACATGAATCTCATATGAGACTCACATGAATCTCATATGAGACTCACAGGAATCTCATATGAAACTCCAATGAATCTCATATGAGACTCACAAGAATCTCATATGAGACTCACATGAATCTCATATGAGACTCTCATAAATCTCAAATGAGACTCACATGAATCTCATATGAGACTCCAATGAATCTCATATGAGACTCACAGGAATCTCATATGAAACTCCAATGAATCTCATATGAGACTCACAAGAATCTCATATGAGACTCCAATGAATCTCATATGAGACTCACAGGAATCTCATATGAGACTCACAGGAATCTCATATGAGACTCACATGAATCTCATATGAGACTCCAATGAATCTCATATGAGACTCACATGAATCTCATATGAGACTCACAGGAATCTCATATGAGACTCCAATGATTCTCATATGAGACTCACATGAATCTCATATGAGACTCACATGAATCTCATATGAGACTCACAGGAATCTCATATGAGACTCACAGGAATCTCATATGAGACTCACAGGAATCTCATATGATTCTCACAGGAATCTCATATAAGACTCACATGAATCTCATATGAGACTCCAATGAATCTCATATGAGGCTCACAGGAATCTCATATGAGACTCATATGAATCTCATATGAGACTCCAATGAATCTCATATGAGACTCACAGAAATCTCATATGAGACTCACAGGAATCTCATATGAGACTCACATGAATCTCATATGAGACTCACAGAAATCTCATATGAGACTCACAGGAATCTCATATGAGACTCACAGGAATCTCATATGAGACTCACAGGAATCTCATATGAGACTCACAGAAATCTCATATGAGACTCACAGGAATCTCATATGAGACTCACATGAATCTCATATGAGACTCACATGAATCTCATATGAGACTCACAGGAATCTCATATGAAACTCCAATGAATCTCATATGAGACTCACAAGAATCTCATATGAGACTCACATGAATCTCATATGAGACTCACATGAATCTCATATGAGACTCACATGAATCTCATATGAGACTCCAATGATTCTCATTTGAGACTCACATGAATCTCATATGAGACTCTCATAAATCTCAAATGAGACTCACATGAATCTCATATGAGACTCCAATGAATCTCATATGAGACTCACAGGAATCTCATATGAGACTCACAGGAATCTCATATGAGACTCCAATGAATCTCATATGAGACTCACAGGAATCTCATATGAGACTCACAGGAATCTCATATGAGACTCCAATGAATCTCATATGAGACTCACATGAATCTCATATGAGACTCCAATGAATCTCATATGAGACTCACATGAATCTCATATGAGACTCACAGGAATCTCATATGAGACTCCAATGATTCTGATATGAGACTCACATGAATCTCATATGAGACTCACATGAATCTCATATGAGACTCACATGAATCTCATATGAGACTCCAATGAATCTCATATGAGACTCACAGGAATCTCATATGAGACTCACATGAATCTCATATGAGACTCCAATGAATCTCATATGAGACTCACAGGAATCTCATATGAGACTCATATGAATCTCATATGAGACTCCAATGAATCTCATATGAGACTCACAGGAATCTCATATGAGACTCACAGGAATCTCATATGAGACTCACATGAATCTCATATGAGACTCCAATGAATCTCATATGAGACTCACAGGAATCTCATATGAGACTCACAGGAATCTCATATGAGACTCCAATGAATCTCATATGAGACTCACATGAATCTCATATGAGACTCACAGGAATCTCATATGAGACTCCAATGAATCTCATATGAGACTCACATGAATCTCATATGAGACTCACAGGAATCTCATATGAGACTCCAATGAATCTCATATGAGACTCACAGGAATCTCATATGAGACTCACAGGAATCTCATATGAGACTCCAATGAATCTCATATGAGACTCACATGAATCTCATATGAGACTCATATGAATCTCATATGAGACTCCAATGAATCTCATATGAGACTCACAGGAATCTCATATGAAACTCCAATGAATCTCATATGAGACTCACAAGAATCTCATATGAGACTCACATGAATCTCATATGAGACTCACATGAATCTCATATGAGACTCACATGAATCTCATATGAGACTCCAATGATTCTCATTTGAGACTCACATGAATCTCATATGAGACTCTCATAAATCTCAAATGAGACTCACATGAATCTCATATGAGACTCCAATGAATCTCATATGAGACTCCAATGAATCTCATATGAGACTCACAGAAATCTCATATGAGACTCACAGGAATCTCATATGAGACTCACATGAATCTCATATGAGACTCACAGAAATCTCATATGAGACTCACAGGAATCTCATATGAGACTCACAGGAATCTCATATGAGACTCACATGAATCTCATATGAGACTCACAGAAATCTCATATGAGACTCACAGGAATCTCATATGAGACTCACATGAATCTCATATGAGACTCACATGAATCTCATATGAGACTCACAGGAATCTCATATGAAACTCCAATGAATCTCATATGAGACTCACAAGAATCTCATATGAGACTCACATGAATCTCATATGAGACTCTCATAAATCTCAAATGAGACTCACATGAATCTCATATGAGACTCCAATGAATCTCATATGAGACTCACAGGAATCTCATATGAAACTCCAATGAATCTCATATGAGACTCACAAGAATCTCATATGAGACTCCAATGAATCTCATATGAGACTCACAGGAATCTCATATGAGACTCACAGGAATCTCATATGAGACTCACATGAATCTCATATGAGACTCCAATGAATCTCATATGAGACTCACATGAATCTCATATGAGACTCACAGGAATCTCATATGAGACTCCAATGATTCTCATATGAGACTCACATGAATCTCATATGAGACTCACATGAATCTCATATGAGACTCACAGGAATCTCATATGAGACTCACAGGAATCTCATATGAGACTCACAGGAATCTCATATGATTCTCACAGGAATCTCATATAAGACTCACATGAATCTCATATGAGACTCCAATGAATCTCATATGAGGCTCACAGGAATCTCATATGAGACTCATATGAATCTCATATGAGACTCCAATGAATCTCATATGAGACTCACAGAAATCTCATATGAGACTCACAGGAATCTCATATGAGACTCACATGAATCTCATATGAGACTCACAGAAATCTCATATGAGACTCCAATGAATCTCATATGAGACTCACAAGAATCTCATATGAGACTCACATGAATCTCATATGAGACTCACATGAATCTCATATGAGACTCACATGAATCTCATATGAGACTCCAATGATTCTCATTTGAGACTCACATGAATCTCATATGAGACTCTCATAAATCTCAAATGAGACTCACATGAATCTCATATGAGACTCCAATGAATCTCATATGAGACTCCAATGAATCTCATATGAAACTCCAATGAATCTCATATGAGACTCACAAGAATCTCATATGAGACTCCAATGAATCTCATATGAGACTCACAGGAATCTCATATGAGACTCACAGGAATCTCATATGAGACTCACATGAATCTCATATGAGACTCCAATGAATCTCATATGAGACTCACAGGAATCTCATATGAGACTCACAGGAATCTCATATGAGACTCCAATGAATCTCATATGAGACTCACATGAATCTCATATGAGACTCACAGGAATCTCATATGAGACTCCAATGAATCTCATATGAGACTCACATGAATCTCATATGAGACTCACAGGAATCTCATATGAGACTCCAATGAATCTCATATGAGACTCACAGGAATCTCATATGAGACTCACAGGAATCTCATATGAGACTCCAATGAATCTCATATGAGACTCACATGAATCTCATATGAGACTCCAATGAATCTCATATGAGACTCACATGAATCTCATATGAGACTCACAGGAATCTCATATGAGACTCCAATGATTCTCATATGAGACTCACATGAATCTCATATGAGACTCACATGAATCTCATATGAGACTCCAATGAATCTCATATGAGACTCCAATGAATCTCATATGAGACTCACAGGAATCTCATATGAGACTCACAGGAATCTCATATGAGACTCACAGGAATCTCATATGAGACTCACAGGAATCTCATATAAGACTCACATGAATCTCATATGAGACTCCAATGAATCTCATATGAGACTCACAGGAATCTCATATGAGACTCATATGAATCTCATATGAGACTCCAATGAATCTCATATGAGACTCACAGAAATCTCATATGAGACTCACAGGAATCTCATATGAGACTCACATGAATCTCATATGAGACTCACAGAAATCTCATATGAGACTCACAGGAATCTCATATGAGACTCACATGAATCTCATATGAGACTCACATGAATCTCATATGAGACTCACAGGAATCTCATATGAAACTCCAATGAATCTCATATGAGACTCACAAGAATCTCATATGAGACTCACATGAATCTCATATGAGACTCACATGAATCTCATATGAGACTCACATGAATCTCATATGAGACTCCAATGATTCTCATTTGAGACTCACATGAATCTCATATGAGACTCTCATAAATCTCAAATGAGACTCACATGAATCTCATATGAGACTCCAATGAATCTCATATGAGACTCACAGGAATCTCATATGAAACTCCAATGAATCTCATATGAGACTCACAAGAATCTCATATGAGACTCCAATGAATATCATATGAGACTCACAGGAATCTCATATGAGACTCACAGGAATCTCATATGAGACTCACATGAATCTCATATGAGACTCCAATGAATCTCATATGAGACTCACATGAATCTCATATGAGACTCACAGGAATCTCATATGAGACTCCAATGATTCTCATATGAGACTCACATGAATCTCATATGAGACTCACATGAATCTCATATGAGACTCCAATGAATCTCATATGAGACTCACAGGAATCTCATATGAGACTCACAGGAATCTCATATGAGACTCACAGGAATCTCATATGATTCTCACAGGAATCTCATATAAGACTCACATGAATCTCATATGAGACTCCAATGAATCTCATATGAGACTCACAGGAATCTCATATGAGACTCATATGAATCTCATATGAGACTCCAATGAATCTCATATGAGACTCACAGAAATCTCATATGAGACTCACAGGAATCTCATATGAGACTCACATGAATCTCATATGAGACTCACAGAAATCTCATATGAGACTCACAGGAATCTCATATGAGACTCACAGGAATCTCATATGAGACTCACATGAATCTCATATGAGACTCACAGGAATCTCATATGAGACTCACAGGAATCTCATATGAGACTCACATGAATCTCATATGAGACTCACATGAATCTCATATGAGACTCACAGGAATCTCATATGAAACTCCAGTGAATCTCATATGAGACTCACAAGAATCTCATATGAGACTCACATGAATCTCATATGAGACTCACATGAATCTCATATGAGACTCACATGAATCTCATATGAGACTCCAATGATTCTCATTTGAGACTCACATGAATCTCATATGAGACTCTCATAAATCTCAAATGAGACTCACATGAATCTCATATGAGACTCCAATGAATCTCATATGAGACTCACAGGAATCTCATATGAAACTCCAATGAATCTCATATGAGACTCACAAGAATCTCATATGAGACTCCAATGAATCTCATATGAGACTCACAGGAATCTCATATGAGACTCACAGGAATCTCATATGAGACTCACATGAATCTCATATGAGACTCACATGAATCTCATATGAGACTCACAGGAATCTCATATGAGACTCTAATGAATCTCATATGAGACTCACAGGAATCTCATATGAGACTCACAGGAATCTCATATGAGACTCCAATGAATCTCATATGAGACTCACATGAATCTCATATGAGACTCCAATGAATCTCATATGAGACTCACATGAATCTCATATGAGACTCACAGGAATCTCATATGAGACTCCAATGATTCTCATATGAGACTCACATGAATCTCATATGAGACTCACATGAATCTCATATGAGACTCCAATGAATCTCATATGAGACTCACAGGAATCTCATATGAGACTCACAGGAATCTCATATGAGACTCACAGGAATCTCATATAAGACTCACATGAATCTCATATGAGACTCCAATGAATCTCATATGAGACTCACAGAATCTCAAATGAGACTCACATGAATCTCATATGAGACTCACAGGAATCTCATATGAAACTCCAATGAATCTCATATGAGACTCACAAGAATCTCATATGAGACTCACATGAATCTCATATGAGACTCACATGAATCTCATATGAGACTCACATGAATCTCATATGAGACTCCAATGATTCTCATTTGAGACTCACATGAATCTCATATGAGACTCTCATAAATCTCAAATGAGACTCACAAGAATCTCATATGAGACTCATATGAATCTCATATGAGACTCACATGAATCTCATATGAGACTCACATGAATCTCATATGAGACTCACAGGAATCTCATATGAGACTCACATGAATCTCATATGAGACTCCAATGAATCTCATATGAGACTCACAGGAATCTCATATGAGACTCACAGGAATCTCATATGAGACTCCAATGAATCTCATATGAGACTCACATGAATCTCATATGAGACTCACAGGAATCTCATATGAGACTCCAATGAATCTCATATGAGACTCACATGAATCTCATATGAGACTCACAGGAATCTCATATGAGACTCCAATGAATCTCATATGAGACTCACAGGAATCTCATATGAGACTCACAGGAATCTCATATGAGACTCCAATGAATCTCATATGAGACTCACATGAATCTCATATGAGACTCCAATGAATCTCATATGAGACTCACAGGAATCTCATATGAGACTCACAGGAATCTCATATGAGACTCCAATGAATCTCATATGAGACTCACATGAATCTCATATGAGACTCCAATGAATCTCATATGAGACTCACATGAATCTCATATGAGACTCACAGGAATCTCATATGAGACTCCAATGATTCTCATATGAGACTCACATGAATCTCATATGAGACTCACATGAATCTCATATGAGACTCCAATGAATCTCATATGAGACTCCAATGAATCTCATATGAGACTCACAGGAATCTCATATGAGACTCACATGAATCTCATATGAGACTCACATGAATCTCATATGAGACTCACAGGAATCTCATATGAAACTCCAATGAATCTCATATGAGACTCACAAGAATCTCATATGAGACTCACATGAATCTCATATGAGACTCACATGAATCTCATATGAGACTCACATGAATCTCATATGAGACTCCAATGATTCTCATTTGAGACTCACATGAATCTCATATGAGACTCTCATAAATCTCAATTGAGACTCACATGAATCTCATATGAGACTCCAATGAATCTCATATGAGACTCCAATGAATCTCATATGAAACTCCAATGAATCTCATATGAGACTCACAAGAATCTCATATGAGACTCCAATGAATCTCATATGAGACTCACAGGAATCTCATATGAGACTCACAGGAATCTCATATGAGACTCACATGAATCTCATATGAGACTCCAATGAATCTCATATGAGACTCACAGGAATCTCATATGAGACTCACAGGAATCTCATATGAGACTCCAATGAATCTCATATGAGACTCACATGAATCTCATATGAGACTCACAGGAATCTCATATGAGACTCCAATGAATCTCATATGAGACTCACATGAATCTCATATGAGACTCACAGGAATCTCATATGAGACTCCAATGAATCTCATATGAGACTCACAGGAATCTCATATGAGACTCACAGGAATCTCATATGAGACTCCAATGAATCTCATATGAGACTCACATGAATCTCATATGAGACTCACATGAATCTCATATGAGACTCACAGGAATCTCATATGAGACTCCAATGATTCTCATATGAGACTCACATGAATCTCATATGAGACTCACATGAATCTCATATGAGACTCCAATGAATCTCATATGAGACTCCAATGAATCTCATATGAGACTCACAGGAATCTCATATGAGACTCACAGGAATCTCATATGAGACTCACAGGAATCTCATATGAGACTCACAGGAATCTCATATAAGACTCACATGAATCTCATATGAGACTCCAATGAATCTCATATGAGACTCACAGGAATCTCATATGAGACTCATATGAATCTCATATGAGACTCCAATGAATCTCATATGAGACTCACAGAAATCTCATATGAGACTCACAGGAATCTCATATGAGACTCACATGAATCTCATATGAGACTCACAGAAATCTCATATGAGACTCACAGGAATCTCATATGAGACTCACATGAATCTCATATGAGACTCACATGAATCTCATATGAGACTCACAGGAATCTCATATGAAACTCCAATGAATCTCATATGAGACTCACAAGAATCTCATATGAGACTCACATGAATCTCATATGAGACTCACATGAATCTCATATGAGACTCACATGAATCTCATATGAGACTCCAATGATTCTCATTTGAGACTCACATGAATCTCATATGAGACTCTCATAAATCTCAAATGAGACTCACATGAATCTCATATGAGACTCCAATGAATCTCATATGAGACTCACAGGAATCTCATATGAAACTCCAATGAATCTCATATGAGACTCACAAGAATCTCATATGAGACTCCAATGAATATCATATGAGACTCACAGGAATCTCATATGAGACTCACAGGAATCTCATATGAGACTCACATGAATCTCATATGAGACTCCAATGAATCTCATATGAGACTCACATGAATCTCATATGAGACTCACAGGAATCTCATATGAGACTCCAATGATTCTCATATGAGACTCACATGAATCTCATATGAGACTCACATGAATCTCATATGAGACTCCAATGAATCTCATATGAGACTCACAGGAATCTCATATGAGACTCACAGGAATCTCATATGAGACTCACAGGAATCTCATATGATTCTCACAGGAATCTCATATAAGACTCACATGAATCTCATATGAGACTCCAATGAATCTCATATGAGACTCACAGGAATCTCATATGAGACTCATATGAATCTCATATGAGACTCCAATGAATCTCATATGAGACTCACAGAAATCTCATATGAGACTCACAGGAATCTCATATGAGACTCACATGAATCTCATATGAGACTCACAGAAATCTCATATGAGACTCACAGGAATCTCATATGAGACTCACAGGAATCTCATATGAGACTCACATGAATCTCATATGAGACTCACAGGAATCTCATATGAGACTCACAGGAATCTCATATGAGACTCACATGAATCTCATATGAGACTCACATGAATCTCATATGAGACTCACAGGAATCTCATATGAAACTCCAGTGAATCTCATATGAGACTCACAAGAATCTCATATGAGACTCACATGAATCTCATATGAGACTCACATGAATCTCATATGAGACTCACATGAATCTCATATGAGACTCCAATGATTCTCATTTGAGACTCACATGAATCTCATATGAGACTCTCATAAATCTCAAATGAGACTCACATGAATCTCATATGAGACTCCAATGAATCTCATATGAGACTCACAGGAATCTCATATGAAACTCCAATGAATCTCATATGAGACTCACAAGAATCTCATATGAGACTCCAATGAATCTCATATGAGACTCACAGGAATCTCATATGAGACTCACAGGAATCTCATATGAGACTCACATGAATCTCATATGAGACTCACATGAATCTCATATGAGACTCACAGGAATCTCATATGAGACTCTAATGAATCTCATATGAGACTCACAGGAATCTCATATGAGACTCACAGGAATCTCATATGAGACTCCAATGAATCTCATATGAGACTCACATGAATCTCATATGAGACTCCAATGAATCTCATATGAGACTCACATGAATCTCATATGAGACTCACAGGAATCTCATATGAGACTCCAATGATTCTCATATGAGACTCACATGAATCTCATATGAGACTCACATGAATCTCATATGAGACTCCAATGAATCTCATATGAGACTCACAGGAATCTCATATGAGACTCACAGGAATCTCATATGAGACTCACAGGAATCTCATATGAGACTCACAGGAATCTCATATAAGACTCACATGAATCTCATATGAGACTCCAATGAATCTCATATGAGACTCACAGGAATCTCATATGAGACTCCAATGAATCTCAAATGAGACTCACATGAATCTCATATGAGACTCACAGGAATCTCATATGAGATTCCTGTGAGTCTCATATGAGATTCCTGTGAATCTCATATGAGACTCACATGAATCTCATATGAGACTCCAATGAATCTCATATGAGACTCACAGGAATCTCATATGAGACTCACAGGAATCTCATATGAGACTCACAGGAATCTCATATGAGACTCACAGGAATCTCATATGAGACTCACATGAATCTCATATGAGACTCACATGAATCTCATATGAGACTCACAGGAATCTCATATGAAACTCCAATGAATCTCATATGAGACTCACAAGAATCTCATATGAGACTCACATGAATCTCATATGAGACTCACATGAATCTCATATGAGACTCACATGAATCTCATATGAGACTCCAATGATTCTCATTTGAGACTCACATGAATCTCATATGAGACTCTCATAAATCTCAAATGAGACTCACAAGAATCTCATATGAGACTCATATGAATCTCATATGAGACTCCAATGAATCTCATATGAGACTCACATGAATCTCATATGAGACTCACAGGAATCTCATATGAGACTCTAATGAATCTCATATGAGACTCACAGGAATCTCATATGAGACTCACAGGAATCTCATATGAGACTCCAATGAATCTCATATGAGACTCACATGAATCTCATATGAGACTCCAATGAATCTCATATGAGACTCACATGAATCTCATATGAGACTCACAGGAATCTCATATGAGACTCCAATGATTCTCATATGAGACTCACATGAATCTCATATGAGACTCACATGAATCTCATATGAGACTCCAATGAATCTCATATGAGACTCACAGGAATCTCATATGAGACTCACAGGAATCTCATATGAGACTCACAGGAATCTCATATGAGACTCACAGGAATCTCATATAAGACTCACATGAATCTCATATGAGACTCCAATGAATCTCATATGAGACTCACAGGAATCTCATATGAGACTCCAATGAATCTCAAATGAGACTCACATGAATCTCATATGAGACTCACAGGAATCTCATATGAGATTCCTGTGAGTCTCATATGAGATTCCTGTGAATCTCATATGAGACTCACATGAATCTCATATGAGACTCCAATGAATCTCATATGAGACTCACAGGAATCTCATATGAGACTCACAGGAATCTCATATGAGACTCACAGGAATCTCATATGAGACTCACAGGAATCTCATATGAGACTCACATGAATCTCATATGAGACTCACATGAATCTCATATGAGACTCACAGGAATCTCATATGAAACTCCAATGAATCTCATATGAGACTCACAAGAATCTCATATGAGACTCACATGAATCTCATATGAGACTCACATGAATCTCATATGAGACTCACATGAATCTCATATGAGACTCCAATGATTCTCATTTGAGACTCACATGAATCTCATATGAGACTCTCATAAATCTCAAATGAGACTCACAAGAATCTCATATGAGACTCATATGAATCTCATATGAGACTCCAATGAATCTCATATGAGACTCACATGAATCTCATATGAGACTCACATGAATCTCATATGAGACTCACATGAATCTCATATGAGACTCACATGAATCTCATATGAGACTCACATGAATCTCATATGAGACTCACATGAATCTCATATGAGACTCACATGAATCTCATATGAGACTCACATGAATCTCATATGAGACTCACATGAATCTCATATGAGACTCACAGGAATCTCATATGAGACTCACAGGAATCTCATATGAGACTCACAGGAATCTCATATGAGACTCACAGGAATCTCATATAAGACTCACATGAATCTCATATGAGACTCCAATGATTCTCATATGAGACTCACAGGAATCTCATATGAGACTCACATGAATCTCATATATGAGACTCACATGAATCTCATATATGAGACTCACATGAATCTCATATGAGACTCACATGAATCTCATATATGAGACTCACATGAATCTCATATGAGACTCCAATGAATCTCATATGAGACTCACATGAATCTCATATGAGACTCCAATGAATCTCATATGAGACTCACATGAATCTCATATGAGACTCACATGAATCTCATATGAGACTCACGTGAATCTCATATGAGACTCACATGAATCTCATATGAGACTCCAATGAATCTCATATGAGACTCACAGAAATCTCATATGAGACTCACATGAATCTCATATGAGACTCACAGGAATCTCATATGAGACTCACATGAATCTCATATGAGACTCACATGAATCTCATATGAGACTCACAGGAATCTCATATGAGACTCTCATAAATCTCAAATGAGACTCACATGAATCTCATATGAGACTCCAATGAATCTCATATGAGACTCACAGGAATCTCATATGAGACTCATATGAATCTCATATGAGACTCCAATGAATCTCATATGAGACTCACAGGAATCTCATATGAGACTCACATGAATCTCATATGAGACTCACATGAATCTCATATGAGACTCCAATGAATCTCATATGAGACTCACATGAATCTCATATGAGACTCCAATGAATCTCATATGAGACTCACATGAATCTCATATGAGACTCACATGAATCTCATATGAGACTCACAGGAATCTCATATGAGACTCATATGAATCTCATATGCGACTCCAATGAATCTCATATGAGACTCACAGGAATCTCATATGAGACTCACATGAATCTCATATGAGACTCACATGAATCTCATATGAGACTCCAATGAATCTCATATGAGACTCACATGAATCTCATATGAGACTCACATGAATCTCATATGAGACTCACATGAATCTCATATGAGACTCACATGAATCTCATATGAGACTCACAGGAATCTCATATGAAACTCCGATGAATCTCATATGAGACTCACAAGAATCTCATATGAGACTCACATGAATCTCATATGAGACTCACAGGAATCTCATATGAGACTCTCATAAATCTCAAATGAGACTCACAGGAATCTCATATGAGACTCTCATAAATCTCAAATGAGACTCACATGAATCTCATATGAGACTCCAATGAATCTCATATGAGACTCACAGGAATCTCATATGAAACTCCAATGAATCTCATATGAGACTCACAAGAATCTCATATGAGACTCACATGAATCTCATATGAGACTCTCATAAATCTCAAATGAATCTCATATGAGACTCCAATGAATCTCATATGAGACTCACAGGAATCTCATATGAGACTCCAATGAATCTCAAATGAGACTCACATGAATCTCATATAAGACTCCAATGAATCTCATATGAGACTCACATGAATCTCATATGAGACTCACATGAATCTCATATGAGACTCACAGGAATCTCATATGAGACTCCAATGAATCTCATATGAGACTCACATGAATCTCATATGAGACTCACATGAATCTCATATGAGACTCACATGAATCTCATATGAGACTCACAGGAATCTCTTATGAGACTCACATGAATCTCATATGAGACTCACAGGAATCTCTTATGAGACTCACAGGAATCTTATATGAGACTCCAATGAATCTCATATGAGACTCACATGAATCTCATATAAGACTCCAATGAATCTCATATGAGACTCACATGAATCTCATATGAGACTCACATGAATCTCATATGAGACTCACATGAATCTCATATGAGACTCACATGAATCTCATATGAGACTCCAATGAATCTCATATGAGACTCACAGGAATCTCATATGAAACTCCAATGAATCTCATATGAGACTCACAGGAATCTCATATGAGACTCTCATAAATCTCAAATGAGACTCACATGAATCTCATATGAGACTCCAATGAATCTCATATGAGACTCACAGGAATCTCATATGAAACTCCAATGAATCTCATATGAGACTCACAAGAATCTCATATGAGACTCACATGAATCTCATATGAGACTCACATGAATCTCATATGAGACTCACATGAATCTCATATGAGACTCACATGAATCTCATATGAGACTCACATGAATCTCATATGAGACTCACAGGAATCTCTTATGAGACTCACATGATTCTCATATGAGACTCACAGGAATCTCATATGAGACTCACAGGAATCTCATATGAGACTCACAGGAATCTCATATGAGACTCACAGGAATCTCATATAAGACTCACATGAATCTCATATGAGACTCCAATGAATCTCATATGAGACTCACATGAATCTCATATGAGACTCATATGAATCTCATATGAGACTCCAATGAATCTCATATGAGACTCACAGGAATCTCATATGAGACTCACATGAATCTCATATGAGGCTCACATGAATCTCATATGAGACTCACAGGAATCTCATATGAGACTCTCATAAATTTCAAATGAATCTCATATGAGACTCCAATGAATCTCATATGAGACTCACAGGAATCTCATATGAGACTCCAATGAATCTCATATGAGACTCACAGGAATCTCATATAAGACTCCAATGAATCTCATATGAGACTCACATGAATCTCATATGAGACTCACATGAATCTCATATGAGACTCACAGGAATCTCATATGAGACTCCAATGAATCTCATATGAGACTCACATGAATCTCATATGAGACTCACATGAATCTCATATGAGACTCACAGGAATCTCATATGAGACTCACATGAATCTCATATGAGACTCACAGGAATCTCATATGAGACTCACAGGAATCTCATATGAGACTCACAGGAATCTCATATGAGACTCACAGGAATCTCATATAAGACTCACATTAATCTCATATGAGACTCCAATGAATCTCATATGAGACTCACAGGAATCTGGAGTCTCATATGAGACTCACATGAATCTCATATGAGACTCCAATGAATCTCATATGAGACTCACAGGAATCTCATATGAAACTCCAATGAATCTCATATGAGACTCACAGGAATCTCATATGAGACTCTCATAAATCTCAAATGAGACTCACATGAATCTCATATGAGACTCCAATGAATCTCATATGAGACTCACAGGAATCTCATATGAAACTTCAATGAATCTCATATGAGACTCACAAGAATCTCATATGAGACTCACATGAATCTCATATGAGACTCACATGAATCTCATATGAGACTCACAGGAATCTCATATGAGACTCTCATAAATCTCAAATGAGACTCACAGGAATCTCATATGAGACTCTCATAAATCTCAAATGAGACTCACATGAATCTCATATGAGACTCCAATGAATCTCATATGAGACTCACAGGAATCTCATATGAAACTCCAATGAATCTCATATGAGACTCACAAGAATCTCATATGAGACTCACATGAATCTCATATGAGACTCTCATAAATCTCAAATGAATCTCATATGAGACTCCAATGAATCTCATATGAGACTCACAGGAATCTCATATGAGACTCCAATGAATCTCAAATGAGACTCACATGAATCTCATATAAGACTCCAATGAATCTCATATGAGACTCACATGAATCTCATATGAGACTCACATGAATCTCATATGAGACTCACAGGAATCTCATATGAGACTCCAATGAATCTCATATGAGACTCACATGAATCTCATATGAGACTCACATGAATCTCATATGAGACTCACATGAATCTCATATGAGACTCACAGGAATCTCTTATGAGACTCACATGAATCTCATATGAGACTCACAGGAATCTCTTATGAGACTCACAGGAATCTTATATGAGACTCCAATGAATCTCATATGAGACTCACATGAATCTCATATAAGACTCCAATGAATCTCATATGAGACTCACATGAATCTCATATGAGACTCACATGAATCTCATATGAGACTCACATGAATCTCATATGAGACTCACATGAATCTCATATGAGACTCCAATGAATCTCATATGAGACTCACAGGAATCTCATATGAAACTCCAATGAATCTCATATGAGACTCACAGGAATCTCATATGAGACTCTCATAAATCTCAAATGAGACTCACATGAATCTCATATGAGACTCCAATGAATCTCATATGAGACTCACAGGAATCTCATATGAAACTCCAATGAATCTCATATGAGACTCACAAGAATCTCATATGAGACTCACATGAATCTCATATGAGACTCACATGAATCTCATATGAGACTCACATGAATCTCATATGAGACTCACATGAATCTCATATGAGACTCACATGAATCTCATATGAGACTCACAGGAATCTCTTATGAGACTCACATGATTCTCATATGAGACTCACAGGAATCTCATATGAGACTCACAGGAATCTCATATGAGACTCACAGGAATCTCATATGAGACTCACAGGAATCTCATATAAGACTCACATGAATCTCATATGAGACTCCAATGAATCTCATATGAGACTCACATGAATCTCATATGAGACTCATATGAATCTCATATGAGACTCCAATGAATCTCATATGAGACTCACAGGAATCTCATATGAGACTCACATGAATCTCATATGAGGCTCACATGAATCTCATATGAGACTCACAGGAATCTCATATGAGACTCTCATAAATTTCAAATGAATCTCATATGAGACTCCAATGAATCTCATATGAGACTCACAGGAATCTCATATGAGACTCCAATGAATCTCATATGAGACTCACAGGAATCTCATATAAGACTCCAATGAATCTCATATGAGACTCACATGAATCTCATATGAGACTCACATGAATCTCATATGAGACTCACAGGAATCTCATATGAGACTCCAATGAATCTCATATGAGACTCACATGAATCTCATATGAGACTCACATGAATCTCATATGAGACTCACAGGAATCTCATATGAGACTCACATGAATCTCATATGAGACTCACAGGAATCTCATATGAGACTCACAGGAATCTCATATGAGACTCACAGGAATCTCATATGAGACTCACAGGAATCTCATATAAGACTCACATTAATCTCATATGAGACTCCAATGAATCTCATATGAGACTCACAGGAATCTGGAGTCTCATATGAGACTCACATGAATCTCATATGAGACTCCAATGAATCTCATATGAGACTCACAGGAATCTCATATGAAACTCCAATGAATCTCATATGAGACTCACAGGAATCTCATATGAGACTCTCATAAATCTCAAATGAGACTCACATGAATCTCATATGAGACTCCAATGAATCTCATATGAGACTCACAGGAATCTCATATGAAACTCGAATGAATCTCATATGAGACTCACAAGAATCTCATATGAGACTCACATGAATCTCATATGAGACTCACATGAATCTCATATGAGACTCACATGAATCTCATATGAGACTCACATGAATCTCATATGAGACTCACAGGAATCTCATATGAGACTCATATGAATCTCATATGAGACTCCAATGAATCTCATATGAGACTCACAGGAATCTCATATGAGACTCACATGAATCTCATATGAGACTCACATGAATCTCATATGAGACTCCAATGAATCTCATATGAGACTCACATGAATCTCATATGAGACTCCAATGAATCTCATATGAGACTCACATGAATCTCATATGAGACTCACATGAATCTCATATGAGACTCACAGGAATCTCATATGAAACTCCGATGAATCTCATATGAGACTCACAAGAATCTCATATGAGACTCACATGAATCTCATATGAGACTCACAGGAATCTCATATGAGACTCTCATAAATCTCAAATGAGACTCACATGAATCTCATATGAGACTCCAATGAATCTCATATGAGACTCACAGGAATCTCATATGAAACTCCAATGAATCTCATATGAGACTCACAAGAATCTCATATGAGACTCACATGAATCTCATATGAGACTCTCATAAATCTCAAATGAATCTCATATGAGACTCACAGGAATCTCATATGAGACTCCAATGAAACTCATATGAGACTCACATGAATCTCATATAAGACTCCAATGAATCTCATATGAGACTCACATGAATCTCATATGAGACTCACATGAATCTCATATGAGACTCACATGAATCTCATATGAGACTCACAGGAATCTCATATGAGACTCCAATGAATCTCATATGAGACTCACATGAATCTCATATGAGACTCACATGAATCTCATATGAGACTCACAGGAATCTCTTATGAGACTCACATGAATCTCATATGAGACTCACAGGAATCTCTTATGAGACTCACAGGAATCTCATATGAGACTCCAATGAATCTCATATGAGACTCACATGAATCTCATATAAGACTCCAATGAATCTCATATGAGACTCACATGAATCTCATATGAGACTCACATGAATCTCATATGAGACTCACAGGAATCTCATATGAGACTCCAATGAATCTCATATGAGACTCACATGAATCTCATATGAGACTCACATGAATCTCATATGAGACTCACATGAATCTCATATGAGACTCACAGGAATCTCATATGAGACTCACAGGAATCTCATATGAGACTCACAGGAATCTCATATGAGACTCACAGGAATCTCATATAAGACTCACAATAATCTCATATGAGACTCCAATGAATCTCATATGAGACTCACAGGAATCTGGAGTCTCATATGAGACTCACATGAATCTCATATGAGACTCCAATGAATCTCATATGAGACTCACAGGAATCTCATATGAAACTCCAATGAATCTCATATGAGACTCACAGGCATCTCATATGAGACTCTCATAAATCTCAAATGAGACTCACATGAATCTCATATGAGACTCCAATGAATCTCATATGAGACTCACAGGAATCTCATATGAAACTCCAATGAATCTCATATGAGACTCACAAGAATCTCATATGAGACTCACATGAATCTCATATGAGACTCACATGAATCTCATATGAGACTCACATGAATCTCATATGAGACTCACATGAATCTCATATGAGACTCACATGAATCTCATATGAGACTCACAGGAATCTCTTATGAGACTCACATGAATCTCATATGAGACTCACAGGAATCTCATATGAGACTCACAGGAATCTCATATGAGACTCACAGGAAAAAAAAATCTCATATGAGACTCCAATGAATCTCATATGAGACTCACAGGAATCTCATATGAGACTCCAATGAATCTCATATGAGACTCACAGGAATCTCATATGAGACTCACAGGAATCTCATATGAGACTCACAGGAATCTCATATGAGACTCACATGAATCTCATATGAGACTCACATGAATCTCATATGAGACTCACATGAATCTCATATGAGACTCCAATGAATCTCATATGAGACTCACAGGAATCTCATATGAGACTCACAGGAATCTCATATGAGACTCACAGGAATCTCATATGAGACTCACAGGAATCTCATATGAGACTCACAGGAATCTCATATGAGACTCACAGGAATCTCATATAAGACTCACAGGAATCTCATATAAGACTCACAGGAATCTCATATAAGACTCACAGGAATCTCATATGAGACTCCAATGAATCTCATATGAGACTCACAGGAATCTCATATGAGACTCACAGGAATCTCATATGAGACTCACATGAATCTCATATGAGACTCACATGAATCTCATATGAGACTCCAATGAATCTCATATGAGACTCACATGAATCTCATATGAGACTCACATGAATCTCATATGAGACTCACATGAATCTCATATGAGACTCACATGAATCTCATATGAAACTCACATGAATCTCATATGAGACTCACATGAATCTCATATGAGACTCACATGAATCTCATATGAGACTCACAGGAATCTCATATGAGACTCACAGGAATCTCATATGAGACTCACAGGAATCTCATATAAGACTCACAGGAATCTCATATGAGACTCACATGAATCTCATATGAGACTCACATGAATCTCATATGAGACTCACATGAATCTCATATGAGACTCACATGAATCTCATATGAGACTCACAGGAATCTCATATAAGACTCCAATGAATCTCATATGAGACTCACATGAATCTCATATGAGACTCCAATGAATCTCATATGAGACTCACATGAATCTCATATGAGACTCACATGAATCTCATATGAGACTCACATGAATCTCATATGAGACTCACATGAATCTCATATGAAACTCCAATGAATCTCATATGAGACTCCAATGAATCTCATATGAGACTCCAATGAATCTCATATGAGACTCACAGGAATCTCATATGAGACTCACAGGAATTTCATATGAGACTCACAGGAATCTCATATGAGACTCACAGGAATCTCATATGAGACTCACAGGAATCTCATATAAGACTCACAGGAATCTCATATAAGAATCACAAGAATCTCATATGAGACTCCAATGAATCTCATATGAGACTCACAGGAATCTCATATGAGACTCACATGAATCTCATATGAGACTCACAGGAATCTCATATGAGACTCCAATCCCGACTCACATGAATCTCATATGAGACTCACATGAATCTCATATGAAACTCCAATGAATCTCATATGAGACTCACATGAATCTCATATGAGACTCCAATGAATCTCATATGAGACTCACAGGAATCTCATATGAGACTCACAGGAATCTCATATGAAACTCCAATGAATCTCATATGAGACTCACAAGAATCTCATATGAGACTCACATGAATCTCATATGAGACTCACATGAATCTCATATGAGACTCACATGAATCTCATATGAGACTCCAATGATTCTCATTTGAGACTCACATGAATCTCATATGAGACTCTCATAAATCTCAAATGAGACTCACATGAATCTCATATGAGACTCCAATGAATCTCATATGAGACTCCAATGAATCTCATATGAAACTCCAATGAATCTCATATGAGACTCACAAGAATCTCATATGAGACTCCAATGAATCTCATATGAGACTCACAGGAATCTCATATGAGACTCACAGGAATCTCATATGAGACTCACATGAATCTCATATGAGACTCCAATGAATCTCATATGAGACTCACAGGAATCTCATATGAGACTCACAGGAATCTCATATGAGACTCCAATGAATCTCATATGAGACTCCAATGAATCTCATATGAGATTCACATGAATCTCATATGAGACTCACAGGAATCTCATATGAGACTCCAATGAATCTCATATGAGACTCACATGAATCTCATATGAGACTCACAGGAATCTCATATGAGACTCCAATGAATCTCATATGAGACTCACAGGAATCTCATATGAGACTCACAGGAATCTCATATGAGACTCCAATGAATCTCATATGAGACTCACATGAATCTCATATGAGACTCCAATGAATCTCATATGAGACTCACATGAATCTCATATGAGACTCACAGGAATCTCATATGAGACTCCAATGATTCTCATATGAGACTCACATGAATCTCATATGAGACTCACATGAATCTCATATGAGACTCCAATGAATCTCATATGAGACTCCAATGAATCTCATATGAGACTCACAGGAATCTCATATGAGACTCACAGGAATCTCATATGAGACTCACAGGAATCTCATATGAGACTCACAGGAATCTCATATAAGACTCACATGAATCTCATATGAGACTCCAATGAATCTCATATGAGACTCACAGGAATCTCATATGAGACTCATATGAATCTCATATGAGACTCCAATGAATCTCATATGAGACTCACAGAAATCTCATATGAGACTCACAGGAATCTCATATGAGACTCACATGAATCTCATATGAGACTCACAGAAATCTCATATGAGACTCACAGGAATCTCATATGAGACTCACATGAATCTCATATGAGACTCACATGAATCTCATATGAGACTCACAGGAATCTCATATGAAACTCCAATGAATCTCATATGAGACTCACAAGAATCTCATATGAGACTCACATGAATCTCATATGAGACTCACATGAATCTCATATGAGACTCACATGAATCTCATATGAGACTCCAATGATTCTCATTTGAGACTCACATGAATCTCATATGAGACTCTCATAAATCTCAAATGAGACTCACATGAATCTCATATGAGACTCCAATGAATCTCATATGAGACTCACAGGAATCTCATATGAAACTCCAATGAATCTCATATGAGACTCACAAGAATCTCATATGAGACTCCAATGAATATCATATGAGACTCACAGGAATCTCATATGAGACTCACAGGAATCTCATATGAGACTCACATGAATCTCATATGAGACTCCAATGAATCTCATATGAGACTCACATGAATCTCATATGAGACTCACAGGAATCTCATATGAGACTCCAATGATTCTCATATGAGACTCACATTAATCTCATATGAGACTCACATGAATCTCATATGAGACTCCAATGAATCTCATATGAGACTCACAGGAATCTCATATGAGACTCACAGGAATCTCATATGAGACTCACAGGAATCTCATATGATTCTCACAGGAATCTCATATAAGACTCACATGAATCTCATATGAGACTCCAATGAATCTCATATGAGACTCACAGGAATCTCATATGAGACTCATATGAATCTCATATGAGACTCCAATGAATCTCATATGAGACTCACAGAAATCTCATATGAGACTCACAGGAATCTCATATGAGACTCACATGAATCTCATATGAGACTCACAGAAATCTCATATGAGACTCACAGGAATCTCATATGAGACTCACAGGAATCTCATATGAGACTCACATGAATCTCATATGAGACTCACAGGAATCTCATATGAGACTCACAGGAATCTCATATGAGACTCACATGAATCTCATATGAGACTCACATGAATCTCATATGAGACTCACAGGAATCTCATATGAAACTCCAGTGAATCTCATATGAGACTCACAAGAATCTCATATGAGACTCACATGAATCTCATATGAGACTCACATGAATCTCATATGAGACTCACATGAATCTCATATGAGACTCCAATGATTCTCATTTGAGACTCACATGAATCTCATATGAGACTCTCATAAATCTCAAATGAGACTCACATGAATCTCATATGAGACTCCAATGAATCTCATATGAGACTCACAGGAATCTCATATGAAACTCCAATGAATCTCATATGAGACTCACAAGAATCTCATATGAGACTCCAATGAATCTCATATGAGACTCACAGGAATCTCATATGAGACTCACAGGAATCTCATATGAGACTCACATGAATCTCATATGAGACTCACATGAATCTCATATGAGACTCACAGGAATCTCATATGAGACTCTAATGAATCTCATATGAGACTCACAGGAATCTCATATGAGACTCACAGGAATCTCATATGAGACTCCAATGAATCTCATATGAGACTCACATGAATCTCATATGAGACTCCAATGAATCTCATATGAGACTCACATGAATCTCATATGAGACTCACAGGAATCTCATATGAGACTCCAATGATTCTCATATGAGACTCACATGAATCTCATATGAGACTCACATGAATCTCATATGAGACTCCAATGAATCTCATATGAGACTCACAGGAATCTCATATGAGACTCACAGGAATCTCATATGAGACTCACAGGAATCTCATATGAGACTCACAGGAATCTCATATAAGACTCACATGAATCTCATATGAGACTCCAATGAATCTCATATGAGACTCACAGGAATCTCATATGAGACTCCAATGAATCTCAAATGAGACTCACATGAATCTCATATGAGACTCACAGGAATCTCATATGAGATTCCTGTGAGTCTCATATGAGATTCCTGTGAATCTCATATGAGACTCACATGAATCTCATATGAGACTCCAATGAATCTCATATGAGACTCACAGGAATCTCATATGAGACTCACAGGAATCTCATATGAGACTCACAGGAATCTCATATGAGACTCACAGGAATCTCATATGAGACTCACATGAATCTCATATGAGACTCACATGAATCTCATATGAGACTCACAGGAATCTCATATGAAACTCCAATGAATCTCATATGAGACTCACAAGAATCTCATATGAGACTCACATGAATCTCATATGAGACTCACATGAATCTCATATGAGACTCACATGAATCTCATATGAGACTCCAATGATTCTCATTTGAGACTCACATGAATCTCATATGAGACTCTCATAAATCTCAAATGAGACTCACAAGAATCTCATATGAGACTCATATGAATCTCATATGAGACTCCAATGAATCTCATATGAGACTCACATGAATCTCATATGAGACTCACATGAATCTCATATGAGACTCACATGAATCTCATATGAGACTCACATGAATCTCATATGAGACTCACATGAATCTCATATGAGACTCACATGAATCTCATATGAGACTCACATGAATCTCATATGAGACTCACATGAATCTCATATGAGACTCACATGAATCTCATATGAGACTCACATGAATCTCATATGAGACTCACAGGAATCTCATATGAGACTCACAGGAATCTCATATGAGACTCACAGGAATCTCATATGAGACTCACAGGAATCTCATATAAGACTCACATGAATCTCATATGAGACTCCAATGAATCTCATATGAGACTCACAGGAATCTCATATGAGACTCACATGAATCTCATATATGAGACTCACATGAATCTCATATGAGACTCCAATGAATCTCATATGAGACTCACATGAATCTCATATATGAGACTCTTATGAATCTCATATGAGACTCCAATGAATCTCATATCAGACTCACATGAATCTCATATGAGACTCCAATGAATCTCATATGAGACTCACATGAATCTCATATGAGACTCACATGAATCTCATATGAGACTCACATGAATCTCATATGAGACTCACATGAATCTCATATGAGACTCCAATGAATCTCATATGAGACTCACAGAAATCTCATATGAGACTCACATGAATCTCATATGAGACTCACAGGAATCTCATATGAGACTCACATGAATCTCATATGAGACTCCAATGAATCTCATATGAGACTCACAGGAATCTCATATGAGACTCTCATAAATCTCAAATGAGACTCACATGAATCTCATATGAGACTCCAATGAATCTCATATGAGACTCACAGGAATCTCATATGAGACTCATATTAATCTCATATGAGACTCCAATGAATCTCATATGAGACTCACAGGAATCTCATATGAGACTCACATGAATCTCATATGAGACTCACATGAATCTCATATGAGACTCCAATGAATCTCATATGAGACTCACATGAATCTCATATGAGACTCCAATGAATCTCATATGAGACTCACATGAATCTCATATGAGACTCCAATGAATCTCATATGAGACTCACAGGAATCTCATATGAGACTCTCATAAATCTCAAATGAGACTCACATGAATCTCATATGAGACTCCAATGAATCTCATATGAGACTCACAGGAATCTCATATGAGACTCATATGAATCTCATATGAGACTCCAATGAATCTCATATGAGACTCACAGGAATCTCATATGAGACTCACATGAATCTCATATGAGACTCACATGAATCTCATATGAGACTCCAATGAATCTCATATGAGACTCACATGAATCTCATATGAGACTCCAATGAATCTCATATGAGACTCACATGAATCTCATATGAGACTCACATGAATCTCATATGAGACTCACATGAATCTCATATGAGACTCCAATGAATCTCATATGAGACTCACAGGAATCTCATATGAGACTCACAGGAATCTCATATGAAACTCCAATGAATCTCATATGAGACTCACAAGAATCTCATATGAGACTCACATGAATCTCATATGAGACTCACATGAATCTCATATGAGACTCACATGAATCTCATATGAGACTCCAATGATTCTCATTTGAGACTCACATGAATCTCATATGAGACTCTCATAAATCTCAAATGAGACTCACATGAATCTCATATGAGACTCCAATGAATCTCATATGAGACTCCAATGAATCTCATATGAAACTCCAATGAATCTCATATGAGACTCACAAGAATCTCATATGAGACTCCAATGAATCTCATATGAGACTCACAGGAATCTCATATGAGACTCACAGGAATCTCATATGAGACTCACATGAATCTCATATGAGACTCCAATGAATCTCATATGAGACTCACAGGAATCTCATATGAGACTCACAGGAATCTCATATGAGACTCCAATGAATCTCATATGAGACTCACATGAATCTCATATGAGACTCACAGGAATCTCATATGAGACTCCAATGAATCTCATATGAGACTCCAATGAATCTCATATGAGACTCACATGAATCTCATATGAGACTCACAGGAATCTCATATGAGACTCCAATGATTCTCATATGAGACTCACATGAATCTCATATGAGACTCACATGAATCTCATATGAGACTCCAATGAATCTCATATGAGACTCACAGGAATCTCATATGAGACTCACAGGAATCTCATATGAGACTCACAGGAATCTCATATGAGACTCACAGGAATCTCATATAAGACTCACATGAATCTCATATGAGACTCCAATGAATCTCATATGAGACTCACAGGAATCTCATATGAGACTCCAATGAATCTCAAATGAGACTCACATGAATCTCATATGAGACTCACAGGAATCTCATATGAGATTCCTGTGAGTCTCATATGAGATTCCTGTGAATCTCATATGAGACTCACATGAATCTCATATGAGACTCCAATGAATCTCATATGAGACTCACAGGAATCTCATATGAGACTCACAGGAATCTCATATGAGACTCACAGGAATCTCATATGAGACTCACAGGAATCTCATATGAGACTCACATGAATCTCATATGAGACTCACATGAATCTCATATGAGACTCACAGGAATCTCATATGAAACTCCAATGAATCTCATATGAGACTCACAAGAATCTCATATGAGACTCACATGAATCTCATATGAGACTCACATGAATCTCATATGAGACTCACATGAATCTCATATGAGACTCCAATGATTCTCATTTGAGACTCACATGAATCTCATATGAGACTCTCATAAATCTCAAATGAGACTCACAAGAATCTCATATGAGACTCATATGAATCTCATATGAGACTCCAATGAATCTCATATGAGACTCACATGAATCTCATATGAGACTCACATGAATCTCATATGAGACTCACATGAATCTCATATGAGACTCACATGAATCTCATATGAGACTCACATGAATCTCATATGAGACTCACATGAATCTCATATGAGACTCACATGAATCTCATATGAGACTCACATGAATCTCATATGAGACTCACATGAATCTCATATGAGACTCACATGAATCTCATATGAGACTCACATGAATCTCATATGAGACTCACAGGAATCTCATATGAGACTCACAGGAATCTCATATGAGACTCACAGGAATCTCATATGAGACTCACAGGAATCTCATATAAGACTCACATGAATCTCATATGAGACTCCAATGAATCTCATATGAGACTCACAGGAATCTCATATGAGACTCACATGAATCTCATATATGAGACTCACATGAATCTCATATGAGACTCCAATGAATCTCATATGAGACTCACATGAATCTCATATATGAGACTCACATGAATCTCATATGAGACTCCAATGAATCTCATATCAGACTCACATGAATCTCATATGAGACTCCAATGAATCTCATATGAGACTCACATGAATCTCATATGAGACTCACATGAATCTCATATGAGACTCACATGAATCTCATATGAGACTCACATGAATCTCATATGAGACTCCAATGAATCTCATATGAGACTCACAGAAATCTCATATGAGACTCACATGAATCTCATATGAGACTCACAGGAATCTCATATGAGACTCACATGAATCTCATATGAGACTCCAATGAATCTCATATGAGACTCACAGGAATCTCATATGAGACTCTCATAAATCTCAAATGAGACTCACATGAATCTCATATGAGACTCCAATGAATCTCATATGAGACTCACAGGAATCTCATATGAGACTCATATGAATCTCATATGAGACTCCAATGAATCTCATATGAGACTCACAGGAATCTCATATGAGACTCACATGAATCTCATATGAGACTCACATGAATCTCATATGAGACTCCAATGAATCTCATATGAGACTCACATGAATCTCATATGAGACTCCAATGAATCTCATATGAGACTCACATGAATCTCATATGAGACTCACATGAATCTCATATGAGACTCACATGAATCTCATATGAGACTCCAATGAATCTCATATGAGACTCACAGGAATCTCATATGAGACTCACAGGAATCTCATATGAAACTCCAATGAATCTCATATGAGACTCACAAGAATCTCATATGAGACTCACATGAATCTCATATGAGACTCACATGAATCTCATATGAGACTCACATGAATCTCATATGAGACTCCAATGATTCTCATTTGAGACTCACATGAATCTCATATGAGACTCTCATAAATCTCAAATGAGACTCACATGAATCTCATATGAGACTCCAATGAATCTCATATGAGACTCCAATGAATCTCATATGAAACTCCAATGAATCTCATATGAGACTCACAAGAATCTCATATGAGACTCCAATGAATCTCATATGAGACTCACAGGAATCTCATATGAGACTCACAGGAATCTCATATGAGACTCACATGAATCTCATATGAGACTCCAATGAATCTCATATGAGACTCACAGGAATCTCATATGAGACTCACAGGAATCTCATATGAGACTCCAATGAATCTCATATGAGACTCACATGAATCTCATATGAGACTCACAGGAATCTCATATGAGACTCCAATGAATCTCATATGAGACTCACATGAATCTCATATGAGACTCACAGGAATCTCATATGAGACTCCAATGAATCTCATATGAGACTCACAGGAATCTCATATGAGACTCACAGGAATCTCATATGAGACTCCAATGAATCTCATATGAGACTCACATGAATCTCATATGAGACTCCAATGAATCTCATATGAGACTCACATGAATCTCATATGAGACTCACAGGAATCTCATATGAGACTCCAATGATTCTCATATGAGACTCACATGAATCTCATATGAGACTCACATGAATCTCATATGAGACTCCAATGAATCTCATATGAGACTCCAATGAATCTCATATGAGACTCACAGGAATCTCATATGAGACTCACAGGAATCTCATATGAGACTCACAGGAATCTCATATGAGACTCACAGGAATCTCATATAAGACTCACATGAATCTCATATGAGACTCCAATGAATCTCATATGAGACTCACAGGAATCTCATATGAGACTCATATGAATCTCATATGAGACTCCAATGAATCTCATATGAGACTCACAGAAATCTCATATGAGACTCACAGGAATCTCATATGAGACTCACATGAATCTCATATGAGACTCACAGAAATCTCATATGAGACTCACAGGAATCTCATATGAGACTCACATGAATCTCATATGAGACTCACATGAATCTCATATGAGACTCACAGGAATCTCATATGAAACTCCAATGAATCTCATATGAGACTCACAAGAATCTCATATGAGACTCACATGAATCTCATATGAGACTCACATGAATCTCATATGAGACTCACATGAATCTCATATGAGACTCCAATGATTCTCATTTGAGACTCACATGAATCTCATATGAGACTCTCATAAATCTCAAATGAGACTCACATGAATCTCATATGAGACTCCAATGAATCTCATATGAGACTCACAGGAATCTCATATGAAACTCCAATGAATCTCATATGAGACTCACAAGAATCTCATATGAGACTCCAATGAATATCATATGAGACTCACAGGAATCTCATATGAGACTCACAGGAATCTCATATGAGACTCACATGAATCTCATATGAGACTCCAATGAATCTCATATGAGACTCACATGAATCTCATATGAGACTCACAGGAATCTCATATGAGACTCCAATGATTCTCATATGAGACTCACATGAATCTCATATGAGACTCACATGAATCTCATATGAGACTCCAATGAATCTCATATGAGACTCACAGGAATCTCATATGAGACTCACAGGAATCTCATATGAGACTCACAGGAATCTCATATGATTCTCACAGGAATCTCATATAAGACTCACATGAATCTCATATGAGACTCCAATGAATCTCATATGAGACTCACAGGAATCTCATATGAGACTCATATGAATCTCATATGAGACTCCAATGAATCTCATATGAGACTCACAGAAATCTCATATGAGACTCACAGGAATCTCATATGAGACTCACATGAATCTCATATGAGACTCACAGAAATCTCATATGAGACTCACAGGAATCTCATATGAGACTCACAGGAATCTCATATGAGACTCACATGAATCTCATATGAGACTCACAGGAATCTCATATGAGACTCACAGGAATCTCATATGAGACTCACATGAATCTCATATGAGACTCACATGAATCTCATATGAGACTCACAGGAATCTCATATGAAACTCCAGTGAATCTCATATGAGACTCACAAGAATCTCATATGAGACTCACATGAATCTCATATGAGACTCACATGAATCTCATATGAGACTCACATGAATCTCATATGAGACTCCAATGATTCTCATTTGAGACTCACATGAATCTCATATGAGACTCTCATAAATCTCAAATGAGACTCACATGAATCTCATATGAGACTCCAATGAATCTCATATGAGACTCACAGGAATCTCATATGAAACTCCAATGAATCTCATATGAGACTCACAAGAATCTCATATGAGACTCCAATGAATCTCATATGAGACTCACAGGAATCTCATATGAGACTCACATGAATCTCATATGAGACTCACATGAATCTCATATGAGACTCACAGGAATCTCATATGAGACTCTAATGAATCTCATATGAGACTCACAGGAATCTCATATGAGACTCACAGGAATCTCATATGAGACTCCAATGAATCTCATATGAGACTCACATGAATCTCATATGAGACTCCAATGAATCTCATATGAGACTCACATGAATCTCATATGAGACTCACAGCAATCTCATATGAGACTCCAATGATTCTCATATGAGACTCACATGAATCTCATATGAGACTCACATGAATCTCATATGAGACTCCAATGAATCTCATATGAGACTCACAGGAATCTCATATGAGACTCACAGGAATCTCATATGAGACTCACAGGAATCTCATATGAGACTCACAGGAATCTCATATAAGACTCACATGAATCTCATATGAGACTCCAATGAATCTCATATGAGACTCACAGGAATCTCATATGAGACTCCAATGAATCTCAAATGAGACTCACATGAATCTCATATGAGACTCACAGGAATCTCATATGAGATTCCTGTGAGTCTCATATGAGATTCCTGTGAATCTCATATGAGACTCACATGAATCTCATATGAGACTCCAATGAATCTCATATGAGACTCACAGGAATCTCATATGAGACTCACAGGAATCTCATATGAGACTCACAGGAATCTCATATGAGACTCACAGGAATCTCATATGAGACTCACATGAATCTCATATGAGACTCACATGAATCTCATATGAGACTCACAGGAATCTCATATGAAACTCCAATGAATCTCATATGAGACTCACAAGAATCTCATATGAGACTCACATGAATCTCATATGAGACTCACATGAATCTCATATGAGACTCACATGAATCTCATATGAGACTCCAATGATTCTCATTTGAGACTCACATGAATCTCATATGAGACTCTCATAAATCTCAAATGAGACTCACAAGAATCTCATATGAGACTCATATGAATCTCATATGAGACTCCAATGAATCTCATATGAGACTCACATGAATCTCATATGAGACTCACATGAATCTCATATGAGACTCACATGAATCTCATATGAGACTCACATGAATCTCATATGAGACTCACATGAATCTCATATGAGACTCACATGAATCTCATATGAGACTCACATGAATCTCATATGAGACTCACATGAATCTCATATGAGACTCACATGAATCTCATATGAGACTCACAGGAATCTCATATGAGACTCACAGGAATCTCATATGAGACTCACAGGAATCTCATATGAGACTCACAGGAATCTCATATAAGACTCACATGAATCTCATATGAGACTCCAATGAATCTCATATGAGACTCACAGGAATCTCATATGAGACTCACATGAATCTCATATATGAGACTCACATGAATCTCATATGAGACTCCAATGAATCTCATATGAGACTCACATGAATCTCATATATGAGACTCCAATGAATCTCATATGAGACTCACATGAATCTCATATGAGACTCACATGAATCTCATATGAGACTCACATGAATCTCATATGAGACTCCAATGAATCTCATATGAGACTCACAGGAATCTCATATGAGACTCACAGGAATCTCATATGAAACTCCAATGAATCTCATATGAGACTCACAAGAATCTCATATGAGACTCACATGAATCTCATATGAGACTCACATGAATCTCATATGAGACTCACATGAATCTCATATGAGACTCCAATGATTCTCATTTGAGACTCACATGAATCTCATATGAGACTCTCATAAATCTCAAATGAGACTCACATGAATCTCATATGAGACTCCAATGAATCTCATATGAGACTCCAATGAATCTCATATGAAACTCCAATGAATCTCATATGAGACTCACAAGAATCTCATATGAGACTCCAATGAATCTCATATGAGACTCACAGGAATCTCATATGAGACTCACAGGAATCTCATATGAGACTCACATGAATCTCATATGAGACTCCAATGAATCTCATATGAGACTCACAGGAATCTCATATGAGACTCACAGGAATCTCATATGAGACTCCAATGAATCTCATATGAGACTCACATGAATCTCATATGAGACTCACAGGAATCTCATATGAGACTCCAATGAATCTCATATGAGACTCACATGAATCTCATATGAGACTCACAGGAATCTCATATGAGACTCCAATGAATCTCATATGAGACTCACAGGAATCTCATATGAGACTCACAGGAATCTCATATGAGACTCCAATGAATCTCATATGAGACTCACATGAATCTCATATGAGACTCCAATGAATCTCATATGAGACTCACATGAATCTCATATGAGACTCACAGGAATCTCATATGAGACTCCAATGATTCTCATATGAGACTCACATGAATCTCATATGAGACTCACATGAATCTCATATGAGACTCCAATGAATCTCATATGAGACTCCAATGAATCTCATATGAGACTCACAGGAATCTCATATGAGACTCACAGGAATCTCATATGAGACTCACAGGAATCTCATATGAGACTCACAGGAATCTCATATAAGACTCACATGAATCTCATATGAGACTCCAATGAATCTCATATGAGACTCACAGGAATCTCATATGAGACTCATATGAATCTCATATGAGACTCCAATGAATCTCATATGAGACTCACAGAAATCTCATATGAGACTCACAGGAATCTCATATGAGACTCACATGAATCTCATATGAGACTCACAGAAATCTCATATGAGACTCACAGGAATCTCATATGAGACTCACATGAATCTCATATGAGACTCACATGAATCTCATATGAGACTCACAGGAATCTCATATGAAACTCCAATGAATCTCATATGAGACTCACAAGAATCTCATATGAGACTCACATGAATCTCATATGAGACTCACATGAATCTCATATGAGACTCACATGAATCTCATATGAGACTCCAATGATTCTCATTTGAGACTCACATGAATCTCATATGAGACTCTCATAAATCTCAAATGAGACTCACATGAATCTCATATGAGACTCCAATGAATCTCATATGAGACTCACAGGAATCTCATATGAAACTCCAATGAATCTCATATGAGACTCACAAGAATCTCATATGAGACTCCAATGAATATCATATGAGACTCACAGGAATCTCATATGAGACTCACAGGAATCTCATATGAGACTCACATGAATCTCATATGAGACTCCAATGAATCTCATATGAGACTCACATGAATCTCATATGAGACTCACAGGAATCTCATATGAGACTCCAATGATTCTCATATGAGACTCACATGAATCTCATATGAGACTCACATGAATCTCATATGAGACTCCAATGAATCTCATATGAGACTCACAGGAATCTCATATGAGACTCACAGGAATCTCATATGAGACTCACAGGAATCTCATATGATTCTCACAGGAATCTCATATAAGACTCACATGAATCTCATATGAGACTCCAATGAATCTCATATGAGACTCACAGGAATCTCATATGAGACTCATATGAATCTCATATGAGACTCCAATGAATCTCATATGAGACTCACAGAAATCTCATATGAGACTCACAGGAATCTCATATGAGACTCACATGAATCTCATATGAGACTCACAGAAATCTCATATGAGACTCACAGGAATCTCATATGAGACTCACAGGAATCTCATATGAGACTCACATGAATCTCATATGAGACTCACAGGAATCTCATATGAGACTCACAGGAATCTCATATGAGACTCACATGAATCTCATATGAGACTCACATGAATCTCATATGAGACTCACAGGAATCTCATATGAAACTCCAGTGAATCTCATATGAGACTCACAAGAATCTCATATGAGACTCACATGAATCTCATATGAGACTCACATGAATCTCATATGAGACTCACATGAATCTCATATGAGACTCCAATGATTCTCATTTGAGACTCACATGAATCTCATATGAGACTCTCATAAATCTCAAATGAGACTCACATGAATCTCATATGAGACTCCAATGAATCTCATATGAGACTCACAGGAATCTCATATGAAACTCCAATGAATCTCATATGAGACTCACAAGAATCTCATATGAGACTCCAATGAATCTCATATGAGACTCACAGGAATCTCATATGAGACTCACATGAATCTCATATGAGACTCACATGAATCTCATATGAGACTCACAGGAATCTCATATGAGACTCTAATGAATCTCATATGAGACTCACAGGAATCTCATATGAGACTCACAGGAATCTCATATGAGACTCCAATGAATCTCATATGAGACTCACATGAATCTCATATGAGACTCCAATGAATCTCATATGAGACTCACATGAATCTCATATGAGACTCACAGGAATCTCATATGAGACTCCAATGATTCTCATATGAGACTCACATGAATCTCATATGAGACTCACATGAATCTCATATGAGACTCCAATGAATCTCATATGAGACTCACAGGAATCTCATATGAGACTCACAGGAATCTCATATGAGACTCACAGGAATCTCATATGAGACTCACAGGAATCTCATATAAGACTCACATGAATCTCATATGAGACTCCAATGAATCTCATATGAGACTCACAGGAATCTCATATGAGACTCCAATGAATCTCAAATGAGACTCACATGAATCTCATATGAGACTCACAGGAATCTCATATGAGATTCCTGTGAGTCTCATATGAGATTCCTGTGAATCTCATATGAGACTCACATGAATCTCATATGAGACTCCAATGAATCTCATATGAGACTCACAGGAATCTCATATGAGACTCACAGGAATCTCATATGAGACTCACAGGAATCTCATATGAGACTCACAGGAATCTCATATGAGACTCACATGAATCTCATATGAGACTCACATGAATCTCATATGAGACTCACAGGAATCTCATATGAAACTCCAATGAATCTCATATGAGACTCACAAGAATCTCATATGAGACTCACATGAATCTCATATGAGACTCACATGAATCTCATATGAGACTCACATGAATCTCATATGAGACTCCAATGATTCTCATTTGAGACTCACATGAATCTCATATGAGACTCTCATAAATCTCAAATGAGACTCACAAGAATCTCATATGAGACTCATATGAATCTCATATGAGACTCCAATGAATCTCATATGAGACTCACATGAATCTCATATGAGACTCACATGAATCTCATATGAGACTCACATGAATCTCATATGAGACTCACATGAATCTCATATGAGACTCACATGAATCTCATATGAGACTCCAATGATTCTCATATGAGACTCACATGAATCTCATATGAGACTCACATGAATCTCATATGAGACTCCAATGAATCTCATATGAGACTCACAGGAATCTCATATGAGACTCACAGGAATCTCATATGAGACTCACAGGAATCTCATATGATTCTCACAGGAATCTCATATAAGACTCACATGAATCTCATATGAGACTCCAATGAATCTCATATGAGACTCACAGGAATCTCATATGAGACTCATATGAATCTCATATGAGACTCCAATGAATCTCATATGAGACTCACAGAAATCTCATATGAGACTCACAGGAATCTCATATGAGACTCACATGAATCTCATATGAGACTCACAGAAATCTCATATGAGACTCACAGGAATCTCATATGAGACTCACAGGAATCTCATATGAGACTCACATGAATCTCATATGAGACTCACAGGAATCTCATATGAGACTCACAGGAATCTCATATGAGACTCACATGAATCTCATATGAGACTCACATGAATCTCATATGAGACTCACAGGAATCTCATATGAAACTCCAGTGAATCTCATATGAGACTCACAAGAATCTCATATGAGACTCACATGAATCTCATATGAGACTCACATGAATCTCATATGAGACTCACATGAATCTCATATGAGACTCCAATGATTCTCATTTGAGACTCACATGAATCTCATATGAGACTCTCATAAATCTCAAATGAGACTCACATGAATCTCATATGAGACTCCAATGAATCTCATATGAGACTCACAGGAATCTCATATGAAACTCCAATGAATCTCATATGAGACTCACAAGAATCTCATATGAGACTCCAATGAATCTCATATGAGACTCACAGGAATCTCATATGAGACTCACATGAATCTCATATGAGACTCACATGAATCTCATATGAGACTCACAGGAATCTCATATGAGACTCTAATGAATCTCATATGAGACTCACAGGAATCTCATATGAGACTCACAGGAATCTCATATGAGACTCCAATGAATCTCATATGAGACTCACATGAATCTCATATGAGACTCCAATGAATCTCATATGAGACTCACATGAATCTCATATGAGACTCACAGCAATCTCATATGAGACTCCAATGATTCTCATATGAGACTCACATGAATCTCATATGAGACTCACATGAATCTCATATGAGACTCCAATGAATCTCATATGAGACTCACAGGAATCTCATATGAGACTCACAGGAATCTCATATGAGACTCACAGGAATCTCATATGAGACTCACAGGAATCTCATATAAGATTCACATGAATCTCATATGAGACTCCAATGAATCTCATATGAGACTCACAGGAATCTCATATGAGACTCCAATGAATCTCAAATGAGACTCACATGAATCTCATATGAGACTCACAGGAATCTCATATGAGATTCCTGTGAGTCTCATATGAGATTCCTGTGAATCTCATATGAGACTCACATGAATCTCATATGAGACTCCAATGAATCTTATATGAGACTCACAGGAATCTCATATGAGACTCACAGGAATCTCATATGAGACTCACATGAATCTCATATGAGACTCACATGAATCTCATATGAGACTCACATGAATCTCATATGAGACTCCAATGATTCTCATTTGAGACTCACATGAATCTCATATGAGACTCTCATAAATCTCAAATGAGACTCACATGAATCTCATATGAGACTCACAGGAATCTCATATGAGATTCCTGTGAGTCTCATATGAGATTCCTGTGAATCTCATATGAGACTCACATGAATCTCATATGAGACTCCAATGAATCTCATATGAGACTCACAAGAATCTCATATGAGACTCACATGAATCTCATATGAGACTCACATGAATCTCATATGAGACTCACATGAATCTCATATGAGACTCCAATGATTCTCATTTGAGACTCACATGAATCTCATATGAGACTCTCATAAATCTCAAATGAGACTCACAAGAATCTCATATGAGACTCATATGAATCTCATATGAGACTCCAATGAATCTCATATGAGACTCACATGAATCTCATATGAGACTCACATGAATCTCATATGAGACTCACATGAATCTCATATGAGACTCACATGAATCTCATATGAGACTCACATGAATCTCATATGAGACTCACATGAATCTCATATGAGACTCACATGAATCTCATATGAGACTCACATGAATCTCATATGAGACTCACATGAATCTCATATGAGACTCACATGAATCTCATATGAGACTCACAGGAATCTCATATGAGACTCACAGGAATCTCATATGAGACTCACAGGAATCTCATATGAGACTCACAGGAATCTCATATAAGACTCACATGAATCTCATATGAGACTCCAATGAATCTCATATGAGACTCACAGGAATCTCATATGAGACTCACATGAATCTCATATATGAGACTCACATGAATCTCATATGAGACTCCAATGAATCTCATATGAGACTCACATGAATCTCATATAAGAGACTCCAATGAATCTCATATGAGACTCACATGAATCTCATATGAGACTCACATGAATCTCATATGAGACTCACATGAATCTCATATGAGACTCCAATGAATCTCATATGAGACTCACAGGAATCTCATATGAGACTCACAGGAATCTCATATGAAACTCCAATGAATCTCATATGAGACTCACAAGAATCTCATATGAGACTCACATGAATCTCATATGAGACTCACATGAATCTCATATGAGACTCACATGAATCTCATATGAGACTCCAATGATTCTCATTTGAGACTCACATGAATCTCATATGAGACTCTCATAAATCTCAAATGAGACTCACATGAATCTCATATGAGACTCCAATGAATCTCATATGAGACTCCAATGAATCTCATATGAGACTCTCATAAATCTCAAATGAGACTCACATGAATCTCATATGAGACTCCAATGAATCTCATATGAGACTCCAATGAATCTCATATGAAACTCCAATGAATCTCATATGAGACTCACAAGAATCTCATATGAGACTCCAATGAATCTCATATGAGACTCACAGGAATCTCATATGAGACTCACAGGAATCTCATATGAGACTCACATGAATCTCATATGAGACTCCAATGAATCTCATATGAGACTCACAGGAATCTCATATGAGACTCACAGGAATCTCATATGAGACTCCAATGAATCTCATATGAGACTCACATGAATCTCATATGAGACTCACATGAATCTCATATGAGACTCACAGGAATCTCATATGAGACTCCAATGAATCTCATATGAGACTCACATGAATCTCATATGAGACTCACAGGAATCTCATATGAGACTCCAATGAATCTCATATGAGACTCACAGGAATCTCATATGAGACTCACAGGAATCTCATATGAGACTCCAATGAATCTCATATGAGACTCACATGAATCTCATATGAGACTCCAATGAATCTCATATGAGACTCACATGAATCTCATATGAGACTCACAGGAATCTCATATGAGACTCCAATGATTCTCATATGAGACTCACATGAATCTCATATGAGACTCACATGAATCTCATATGAGACTCCAATGAATCTCATATGAGACTCCAATGAATCTCATATGAGACTCACAGGAATCTCATATGAGACTCACAGGAATCTCATATGAGACTCACAGGAATCTCATATGAGACTCACAGGAATCTCATATAAGACTCACATGAATCTCATATGAGACTCCAATGAATCTCATATGAGACTCACAGGAATCTCATATGAGACTCATATGAATCTCATATGAGACTCCAATGAATCTCATATGAGACTCACAGAAATCTCATATGAGACTCACAGGAATCTCATATGAGACTCACATGAATCTCATATGAGACTCACAGAAATCTCATATGAGACTCACAGGAATCTCATATGAGACTCACATGAATCTCATATGAGACTCACATGAATCTCATATGAGACTCACAGGAATCTCATATGAAACTCCAATGAATCTCATATGAGACTCACAAGAATCTCATATGAGACTCACATGAATCTCATATGAGACTCACATGAATCTCATATGAGACTCACATGAATCTCATATGAGACTCACATGAATCTCATATGAGACTCACAGGAATCTCATATGAAACTCCAATGAATCTCATATGAGACTCACAAGAATCTCATATGAGACTCACATGAATCTCATATGAGACTCACATGAATCTCATATGAGACTCACATGAATCTCATATGAGACTCCAATGATTCTCATTTGAGACTCACATGAATCTCATATGAGACTCTCATAAATCTCAAATGAGACTCACATGAATCTCATATGAGACTCCAATGAATCTCATATGAGACTCACAGGAATCTCATATGAAACTCCAATGAATCTCATATGAGACTCACAAGAATCTCATATGAGACTCCAATGAATATCATATGAGACTCACAGGAATCTCATATGAGACTCACAGGAATCTCATATGAGACTCACATGAATCTCATATGAGACTCCAATGAATCTCATATGAGACTCACATGAATCTCATATGAGACTCACAGGAATCTCATATGAGACTCCAATGATTCTCATATGAGACTCACATGAATCTCATATGAGACTCACATGAATCTCATATGAGACTCCAATGAATCTCATATGAGACTCACAGGAATCTCATATGAGACTCACAGGAATCTCATATGAGACTCACAGGAATCTCATATGATTCTCACAGGAATCTCATATAAGACTCACATGAATCTCATATGAGACTCCAATGAATCTCATATGAGACTCACAGGAATCTCATATGAGACTCATATGAATCTCATATGAGACTCCAATGAATCTCATATGAGACTCACAGAAATCTCATATGAGACTCACAGGAATCTCATATGAGACTCACATGAATCTCATATGAGACTCACAGAAATCTCATATGAGACTCACAGGAATCTCATATGAGACTCACAGGAATCTCATATGAGACTCACATGAATCTCATATGAGACTCACAGGAATCTCATATGAGACTCACAGGAATCTCATATGAGACTCACATGAATCTCATATGAGACTCACATGAATCTCATATGAGACTCACAGGAATCTCATATGAAACTCCAGTGAATCTCATATGAGACTCACAAGAATCTCATATGAGACTCACATGAATCTCATATGAGACTCACATGAATCTCATATGAGACTCACATGAATCTCATATGAGACTCCAATGATTCTCATTTGAGACTCACATGAATCTCATATGAGACTCTCATAAATCTCAAATGAGACTCACATGAATCTCATATGAGACTCCAATGAATCTCATATGAGACTCACAGGAATCTCATATGAAACTCCAATGAATCTCATATGAGACTCACAAGAATCTCATATGAGACTCCAATGAATCTCATATGAGACTCACAGGAATCTCATATGAGACTCACATGAATCTCATATGAGACTCACATGAATCTCATATGAGACTCACAGGAATCTCATATGAGACTCTAATGAATCTCATATGAGACTCACAGGAATCTCATATGAGACTCACAGGAATCTCATATGAGACTCCAATGAATCTCATATGAGACTCACATGAATCTCATATGAGACTCCAATGAATCTCATATGAGACTCACATGAATCTCATATGAGACTCACAGGAATCTCATATGAGACTCCAATGATTCTCATATGAGACTCACATGAATCTCATATGAGACTCACATGAATCTCATATGAGACTCCAATGAATCTCATATGAGACTCACAGGAATCTCATATGAGACTCACAGGAATCTCATATGAGACTCACAGGAATCTCATATGAGACTCACAGGAATCTCATATAAGACTCACATGAATCTCATATGAGACTCCAATGAATCTCATATGAGACTCACAGGAATCTCATATGAGACTCCAATGAATCTCAAATGAGACTCACATGAATCTCATATGAGACTCACAGGAATCTCATATGAGATTCCTGTGAGTCTCATATGAGATTCCTGTGAATCTCATATGAGACTCACATGAATCTCATATGAGACTCCAATGAATCTCATATGAGACTCACAGGAATCTCATATGAGACTCACAGGAATCTCATATGAGACTCACAGGAATCTCATATGAGACTCACAGGAATCTCATATGAGACTCACATGAATCTCATATGAGACTCACATGAATCTCATATGAGACTCACAGGAATCTCATATGAAACTCCAATGAATCTCATATGAGACTCACAAGAATCTCATATGAGACTCACATGAATCTCATATGAGACTCACATGAATCTCATATGAGACTCACATGAATCTCATATGAGACTCCAATGATTCTCATTTGAGACTCACATGAATCTCATATGAGACTCTCATAAATCTCAAATGAGACTCACAAGAATCTCATATGAGACTCATATGAATCTCATATGAGACTCCAATGAATCTCATATGAGACTCACATGAATCTCATATGAGACTCACATGAATCTCATATGAGACTCACATGAATCTCATATGAGACTCACATGAATCTCATATGAGACTCACATGAATCTCATATGAGACTCACATGAATCTCATATGAGACTCACATGAATCTCATATGAGACTCACATGAATCTCATATGAGACTCACATGAATCTCATATGAGACTCACAGGAATCTCATATGAGACTCACAGGAATCTCATATGAGACTCACAGGAATCTCATATGAGACTCACAGGAATCTCATATAAGACTCACATGAATCTCATATGAGACTCCAATGAATCTCATATGAGACTCACAGGAATCTCATATGAGACTCACATGAATCTCATATATGAGACTCACATGAATCTCATATGAGACTCCAATGAATCTCATATGAGACTCACATGAATCTCATATATGAGACTCACATGAATCTCATATGAGACTCCAATGAATCTCATATGAGACTCACATGAATCTCATATGAGACTCCAATGAATCTCATATGAGACTCACATGAATCTCATATGAGACTCACATGAATCTCATATGAGACTCACATGAATCTCATATGAGACTCACATGAATCTCATATGAGACTCACATGAATCTCATATGAGACTCCAATGAATCTCATATGAGACTCACAGAAATCTCATATGAGACTCACATGAATCTCATATGAGACTCACAGGAATCTCATATGAGACTCACATGAATCTCATATGAGACTCCAATGAATCTCATATGAGACTCACAGGAATCTCATATGAGACTCTCATAAATCTCAAATGAGACTCACATGAATCTCATATGAGACTCCAATGAATCTCATATGAGACTCACAGGAATCTCATATGAGACTCATATGAATCTCATATGAGACTCCAATGAATCTCATATGAGACTCACAGGAATCTCATATGAGACTCACATGAATCTCATATGAGACTCACATGAATCTCATATGAGACTCACATGAATCTCATATGAGACTCACATGAATCTCATATGAGACTCACAGGAATCTCATATGAGACTCATATGAATCTCATATGCGACTCCAATGAATCTCATATGAGACTCACAGGAATCTCATATGAGACTCACATGAATCTCATATGAGACTCACATGAATCTCATATGAGACTCCAATGAATCTCATATGAGACTCACATGAATCTCATATGAGACTCCAATGAATCTCATATGAGACTCACATGAATCTCATATGAGACTCACATGAATCTCATATGAGACTCACAGGAATCTCATATGAAACTCCGATGAATCTCATATGAGACTCACAAGAATCTCATATGAGACTCACATGAATCTCATATGAGACTCACAGGAATCTCATATGAGACTCCAATGAATCTCATATGAGACTCACATGAATCTCATATGAGACTCACATGAATCTCATATGAGACTCACATGAATCTCATATGAGACTCACAGGAATCTCTTATGAGACTCACATGAATCTCATATGAGACTCACAGGAATCTCTTATGAGACTCACAGGAATCTTATATGAGACTCCAATGAATCTCATATGAGACTCACATGAATCTCATATAAGACTCCAATGAATCTCATATGAGACTCACATGAATCTCATATGAGACTCACATGAATCTCATATGAGACTCACATGAATCTCATATGAGACTCACATGAATCTCATATGAGACTCCAATGAATCTCATATGAGACTCACAGGAATCTCATATGAGACTCCATATGAGATTCATGTGAGTCTCATATGAGATTCTTGTGAGTCTCATATGAGATTCATTGGAGTTTCATATGAGATTCCTGTGAGTCTCATATGAGATTCATTGGAGTCTCATATGAGATTCATTGGAGTCTCATATGAGATTCATGTGAGTCTCATATATGAGATTCATGTGAGTCTCATATGAGATTTCTGTGAGTCTCATATGAGATTCATTGGAGTCTCATATGAGATTCATGTGAGTCTTATATGAGATTCCTGTGAGTCTCATATGAAATTCCTGTGAGTCTCATATGAGATTCCTGTGAGTCTCATATGAGATTCCTGTGAGTCTCATATGAGATTCATGTGAGTCTCATATGAGATTCATGTGAGTCTCATATGAGATTCATGTGAGTCTCATATGAGATTCATGTGAGTCTCATATGAGATTCATTGGAGTCTCATATGAGATTCCTGTGAGTCTCATATGAGATTCATTGGAGTCTCATATGAGATTCATGTGAGTCTCATATGAGATTCATATGAGATTCCTGTGAGTCTCATATGAGATTCATTGGAGTCTCATATGAGATTCATATGAGTCTCATATGAGATTCTTGTGAGTCTCATATGAGATTCATGTGAGTCTCATATGAGGTTCATGTGAGTCTCATATGAGATTCATGTGAGTCTCATATGAGATTCATTGGAGTCTCATATGAGATTCATGTGAGTCTCATATGAGATTCATTGGAGTCTCATATGAGATTCATGTGAGTCTCATATGAGATTCATGTGAGTCTCATATGAGATTCCTGTGAGTCTCATATGAGATTCATTGGAGTCTCATATGAGATTCCTGTGAGTCTTATATGAGATTCCTGTGAGTCTTATATGAGATTCCTGTGAGTCTCATATGAGATTCCTGTGAGTCTCATATGAGATTCCTGTGAGTCTCATATGAGATTCCTGTGAGTCTCATATGAGATTCCTGTGAGTCTCATATGAGATTCATTGGAGACTCATATGAGATTCATGTGAGTCTCATATGAGATTCATTGGAGTCTCATATGAGACAGGAATCTCATATGAGACTCACAGGAATCTCATATGAGACTCACAGGAATCTCATATAAGACTCACATGAATCTCATATGAGACTCCAATGAATCTCATATGAGACTCACAGGAATCTCATATGAGACTCACATGAATCTCATATGAGACTCACATGAATCTCATATGAGACTCACATGAATCTCATATGAGACTCACATGAATCTCATATGAGACTCACAGGAATCTCATGAATCTCATATAAGACTCACATGAATCTCATATGAGACTCACAGGAATCTCATATGAGACTCACATGAATCTCATATGAGACTCATATGAATCTCATATGAGACTCCAATGAATCTCATATGAGACTCACAGGAATCTCATATGAAATTCCAATGAATCTCATATGAGACTCACAAGAATCAGAGATTCATTGGAGTCTCATATGAGATTCATGTGAGTCTCATATGAGATTCATGTGAGTCTCATATGAGATTCATTGGAGTCTCATATGAGATTCCTGTGAGTCTCATATGAGATTCATGTGAGTCTCATATGAGATTCATGTGAGTCTCATATGAGATTCATGTGAGTCTCATATGAGATTCATTGGAGTCTCATATGAGATTCATGTGAGTCTCATATGAGATTCATGTGAGTCTCATATGAGATTCATGTGAGTCTCATATGAGATTCATTTGAGATTTATGAGAGTCTCATATGAGATTCCTGTGAGTCTCATATGAGATTCATGTGAGTCTCATATGAGATTCTTGTGAGTCTCATATGAGATTCATTGGAGTTTCATATGAGATTCCTGTGAGTCTCATATGAGATTCATTGGAGTCTCATATGAGATTCATATGAGTCTCATATGAGATTCCTGTGAGTCTCATATGAGATTCATTGGAGTCTCATATGAGATTCATGTGAGTCTTATATGAGATTCCTGTGAGTCTCATATGAGATTCATGTGAGTCTCATATGAGATTCATGTGAGTCTCATATGAGAATCATTGGAGTCTCATATGAGATTCCTGTGAGTCTCATATGAGATTCATGTGAGTCTCATATGAGATTCATGTGAGTCTCATATGAGATTCCTGTGAGTCTCATATGAGATTCCTGTGAGTCTCATATGAGATTCCTGTGAGTCTCATATGAGATTCCTGTGAGTCTCATATGAGATTCCTGTGAGTCTCATATGAGATTCCTGTGAGTCTCATATAGATGAGATTCATTGGAGTCTCATATGAGATTCATGTGAGTCTCATATGAGATTCATGTGAGTCTCATATGAGAATTATTGGAGTCTCATATGAGATTCCTGTGAGTCTCATATGAGATTCTTGTGAGTCTCATATGAGATTCATTTGAGTCTCATATGAGATTCATGTGAGTCTCATATGAGATTTATGTGAGTCTCATATGAGATTCATGTGAGTCTCATATGAGATTCATGTGAGTCTCATATGAGATTCCTGTGAGTCTCATATGAGATTCCTGTGAGTCTCATATGAGATTCATGTGAGTCTCATATGAGATTCATGTGAGTCTCATATGAGATTCATGTGAGTCTCATATGAGATTCCTGTGTCCTGTGAGTCTCATATGTATGAGATTCATTGGAGTCTCATATGAGATTCATGTGACTCACATGAATCTCATATGAGACTCACATGAATCTCATATGAGACTCACAGGAATCTCATATGAGACTCACAGGAATCTCATATAAGACTCACAGGAATCTCATATGAGACTCACATGAATCTCATATGAGACTCACATGAATCTCATATGAGACTCACATGAATCTCATATGAGACTCACATGAATCTCATATGAGACTCACAGGAATCTCATATAAGACTCCAATGAATCTCATATGAGACTCACATGAATCTCATATGAGACTCCAATGAATCTCATATGAGACTCACATGAATCTCATATGAGACTCACATGAATCTCATATGAGACTCACATGAATCTCATATGAGACTCACATGAATCTCATATGAAACTCCAATGAATCTCATATGAGACTCCAATGAATCTCATATGAGACTCCAATGAATCTCATATGAGACTCACAGGAATCTCTTATGAGACTCACAGGAATTTCATATGAGACTCACAGGAATCTCATATGAGACTCACAGGAATCTCATATGAGACTCACAGGAATCTCATATAAGACTCACAGGAATCTCATATAAGAATCACAGGAATCTCATATGAGACTCCAATGAATCTCATATGAGACTCACAGGAATCTCATATGAGACTCACATGAATCTCATATGAGACTCACAGGAATCTCATATGAGACTCACAGGAATCTCAGGAATCTCATATGAGACTCACAGGAATCTCATATGAGACTCACAGGAATCTCATATGAGACTCACAGGAATCTCATATGAGACTCACAGGAATCTCATATAAGACTCACAGGAATCTCATATAAGACTCACAGGAATCTCATATGAGACTCCAATGAATCTCATATGAGACTCACAGGAATCTCATATGAGACTCACATGAATCTCATATGAGACTCACATGAATCTCATATGAGACTCCAATGAATCTCATATGAGACTCACATGAATCTCATATGAGACTCCAATGAATCTCATATGAGACTCACATGAATCTCATATGAGACTCACATGAACCTCATATGAGACTCACATGAATCTCATATGAGACTCACAAGAATCTCATATGAGACTCATATGAATCTCATATGAGACTCCAATGAATCTCATATGAGACTCACAGGAATCTCATATGAATCTCATATGAGACTCACATGAATCTCATATGAGACTCACATGAATCTCATATGAGACTCACAGGAATCTCATATGAGACTCCAATGAATCTCATATGAGACTCACATGAATCTCATATGAGACTCACATGAATCTCATATGAGACTCACATGAATCTCATATGAGACTCACATGAATCTCATATGAGACTCACAGGAATCTCATATGAGACTCACAGGAATCTCATATGAGACTCACAGGAATCTCATATGAGACTCACAGGAATCTCATATAAGACTCACATGAATCTCATATGAGACTCCAATGAATCTCATATGAGACTCACAGAAATTTCATATGAGACTCACATGAATCTCATATATGAGACTCACATGAATCTCATATGAGACTCCAATGAATCTCATATGAGACTCCAATGAATCTCATATGAGACTCACAGGAATCTCATATGAAACTCCAATGAATCTCATATGAGACTCACAAGAATCTCATATGAGACTCACATGAATCTCATATGAGACTCACATGAATCTCATATGAGACTCACATGAATCTCATATGAGACTCCAATGATTCTCATATGAGACTCACATGAATCTCATATGAGACTCTCATAAATCTCAAATGAGACTCACATGAATCTCATATGAGACTGCAATGAATCTCATATGAGACTCACATGAATCTCATATGAGACTCCAATGAATCTCATATGAGACTCCAATGAATCTCATATGAGACTCACATGAATCTCATATGAGACTCACATGAATCTCATATGAGACTCACAGGAATCTCATATGAAACTCCGATGAATCTCATATGAGACTCACAAGAATCTCATATGAGACTCACATGAATCTCATATGAGACTCACAGGAATCTCATATGAGACTCTCATAAATCTCAAATGAGACTCACATGAATCTCATATGAGACTCCAATGAATCTCATATGAGACTCACAGGAATCTCATATGAAACTCCAATGAATCTCATATGAGACTCACAAGAATCTCATATGAGACTCACAGGAATCTCATATGAGACTCTCATAAATCTCAAATGAATCTCATATGAGACTCACATGAATCTCATATGAGACTCACATGAATCTCATATGAGACTCACATGAATCTCATATGAGACTCACAGGAATCTCATATGAGACTCACAGGAATCTCATATGAGACTCACAGGAATCTCATATGAGACTCACAGGAATCTCATATGAGACTCACATGAATCTCATATGAGACTCATCTCATATGAGACTCATATGAGATTCATGTGAGTCTCATATGAGATTCATTGGAGTCTCATATGAGACAGGAATCTAATATGAGACTCACATGAATCTCATATGAGACTCACATGAATCTCATATGAGACTCACATGAATCTCATATGAGACTCACATGAATCTCATATGAGACTCACAGGAATCTCATATGAGACTCATATGAATCTCATATGAGACTCCAATGAATCTCATATGAGACTCACAGGAATCTCATATGAGACTCACATGAATCTCATATGAGACTCACATGAATCTCATATGAGACTCCAATGAATCTCATATGAGACTCACATGAATCTCATATGAGACTCCAATGAATCTCATATGAGACTCACATGAATCTCATATGAGACTCACATGAATCTCATATGAGACTCACAGGAATCTCATATGAAACTCCGATGAATCTCATATGAGACTCACAAGAATCTCATATGAGACTCACATGAATCTCATATGAGACTCACAGGAATCTCATATGAGACTCTCATAAATCTCAAATGAGACTCACATGAATCTCATATGAGACTCCAATGAATCTCATATGAGACTCACAGGAATCTCATATGAAACTCCAATGAATCTCATATGAGACTCACAAGAATCTCATATGAGACTCACATGAATCTCATATGAGACTCTCATAAATCTCAAATGAATCTCATATGAGACTCACAGGAATCTCATATGAGACTCCAATGAAACTCATATGAGACTCACATGAATCTCATATAAGACTCCAATGAATCTCATATGAGACTCACATGAATCTCATATGAGACTCACATGAATCTCATATGAGACTCACATGAATCTCATATGAGACTCACAGGAATCTCATATGAGACTCCAATGAATCTCATATGAGACTCACATGAATCTCATATGAGACTCACATGAATCTCATATGAGACTCACAGGAATCTCTTATGAGACTCACATGAATCTCATATGAGACTCACAGGAATCTCTTATGAGACTCACAGGAATCTCATATGAGACTCCAATGAATCTCATATGAGACTCACATGAATCTCATATAAGACTCCAATGAATCTCATATGAGACTCACATGAATCTCATATGAGACTCACATGAATCTCATATGAGACTCACAGGAATCTCATATGAGACTCCAATGAATCTCATATGAGACTCACATGAATCTCATATGAGACTCACATGAATCTCATATGAGACTCACATGAATCTCATATGAGACTCACAGGAATCTCATATGAGACTCACAGGAATCTCATATGAGACTCACAGGAATCTCATATGAGACTCACAGGAATCTCATATAAGACTCACAATAATCTCATATGAGACTCCAATGAATCTCATATGAGACTCACAGGAATCTGGAGTCTCATATGAGACTCACATGAATCTCATATGAGACTCCAATGAATCTCATATGAGACTCACAGGAATCTCATATGAAACTCCAATGAATCTCATATGAGACTCACAGGCATCTCATATGAGACTCTCATAAATCTCAAATGAGACTCACATGAATCTCATATGAGACTCCAATGAATCTCATATGAGACTCACAGGAATCTCATATGAAACTCCAATGAATCTCATATGAGACTCACAAGAATCTCATATGAGACTCACATGAATCTCATATGAGACTCACATGAATCTCATATGAGACTCACATGAATCTCATATGAGACTCACATGAATCTCATATGAGACTCACATGAATCTCATATGAGACTCACAGGAATCTCTTATGAGACTCACATGAATCTCATATGAGACTCACAGGAATCTCATATGAGACTCACAGGAATCTCATATGAGACTCACAGGAATCTCATATGAGACTCACAGGAATCTCATATAAGACTCACATGAATCTCATATGAGACTCCAATGAATCTCATATGAGACTCACAGGAATCTCATATGAGACTCATATGAATCTCATATGAGACTCCAATGAATGTCATATGAGACTCACAGGAATCTCATATGAGACTCCAATGAATCTCATATGAGACTCACAGGAATCTCATATGAGACTCACAGGAATCTCATATGAGACTCACAGGAATCTCATATGAGACTCACATGAATCTCATATGAGACTCACATGAATCTCATATGAGACTCACATGAATCTCATATGAGACTCCAATGAATCTCATATGAGACTCACAGGAATCTCATATGAGACTCACAGGAATCTCATATGAGACTCACAGGAATCTCATATGAGACTCACAGGAATCTCATATGAGACTCACAGGAATCTCATATGAGACTCACAGGAATCTCATATAAGACTCACAGGAATCTCATATAAGACTCACAGGAATCTCATATAAGACTCACAGGAATCTCATATGAGACTCCAATGAATCTCATATGAGACTCACAGGAATCTCATATGAGACTCACAGGAATCTCATATGAGACTCACATGAATCTCATATGAGACTCACATGAATCTCATATGAGACTCACATGAATCTCATATGAGACTCACATGAATCTCATATGAGACTCCAATGAATCTCATATGAGACTCACATGAATCTCATATGAGACTCACATGAATCTCATATGAGACTCACATGAATCTCATATGAGACTCACATGAATCTCATATGAAACTCACATGAATCTCATATGAGACTCACATGAATCTCATATGAGACTCACATGAATCTCATATGAGACTCACAGGAATCTCATATGAGACTCACAGGAATCTCATATGAGACTCACAGGAATCTCATATAAGACTCACAGGAATCTCATATGAGACTCACATGAATCTCATATGAGACTCACATGAATCTCATATGAGACTCACATGAATCTCATATGAGACTCACAGGAATCTCATATAAGACTCCAATGAATCTCATATGAGACTCACATGAATCTCATATGAGACTCCAATGAATCTCATATGAGACTCCAATGAATCTCATATGAGACTCACATGAATCTCATATGAGACTCACATGAATCTCATATGAGACTCACATGAATCTCATATGAAACTCCAATGAATCTCATATGAGACTCCAATGAATCTCATATGAGACTCCAATGAATCTCATATGAGACTCACAGGAATCTCATATGAGACTCACAGGAATTTCATATGAGACTCACAGGAATCTCATATGAGACTCACAGGAATCTCATATGAGACTCACAGGAATCTCATATAAGACTCACAGGAATCTCATATAAGAATCACAGGAATCTCATATGAGACTCCAATGAATCTCATATGAGACTCACAGGAATCTCATATGAGACTCACATGAATCTCATATGAGACTCACAGGAATCTCATATGAGACTCCAATCCCGACTCACATGAATCTCATATGAGACTCACATGAATCTCATATGAAACTCCAATGAATCTCATATGAGACTCACATGAATCTCATATGAGACTCCAATGAATCTCATATGAGACTCACAGGAATCTCATATGAGACTCACAGGAATCTCATATGAGACTCACAGGAATCTCATATGAGACTCACAGGAATCTCATATGAGACTCACAGGAATCTCATATAAGACTCACAGGAATCTCATATAAGACTCACAGGAATCTCATATGAGACTCCAATGAATCTCATATGAGACTCACAGGAATCTCATATGAGACTCACATGAATCTCATATGAGACTCACATGAATCTCATATGAGACTCCAATGAATCTCATATGAGACTCACATGAATCTCATATGAGACTCCAATGAATCTCATATGAGACTCACATGAATCTCATATGAGACTCACATGAACCTCATATGAGACTCACATGAATCTCATATGAGACTCACAAGAATCTCATATGAGACTCATATGAATCTCATATGAGACTCCATATGAGATTCATGTGAGTCTCATATGAGATTCTTGTGAGTCTCATATGAGATTCATTGGAGTTTCATATGAGATTCCTGTGAGTCTCATATGAGATTCATTGGAGTCTCATATGAGATTCATTGGAGTCTCATATGAGATTCATGTGAGTCTCATATATGAGATTCATGTGAGTCTCATATGAGATTTCTGTGAGTCTCATATGAGATTCATTGGAGTCTCATATGAGATTCATGTGAGTCTTATATGAGATTCCTGTGAGTCTCATATGAGATTCCTGTGAGTCTCATATGAGATTCCTGTGAGTCTCATATGAGATTCCTGTGAGTCTCATATGAGATTCATGTGAGTCTCATATGAGATTCATGTGAGTCTCATATGAGATTCATGTGAGTCTCATATGAGATTCATGTGAGTCTCATATGAGATTCATTGGAGTCTCATATGAGATTCCTGTGAGTCTCATATGAGATTCATTGGAGTCTCATATGAGATTCATGTGAGTCTCATATGAGATTCATATGAGATTCCTGTGAGTCTCATATGAGATTCATTGGAGTCTCATATGAGATTCATATGAGTCTCATATGAGATTCTTGTGAGTCTCATATGAGATTCATGTGAGTCTCATATGAGGTTCATGTGAGTCTCATATGAGATTCATGTGAGTCTCATATGAGATTCATTGGAGTCTCATATGAGATTCATGTGAGTCTCATATGAGATTCCTGTGAGTCTCATATGAGATTCCTGTGAGTCTCATATGAGATTCCTGTGAGTCTCATATGAGATTCATTGGAGACTCATATGAGATTCATGTGAGTCTCATATGAGATTCATTGGAGTCTCATATGAGACAGGAATCTCATATGAGACTCACAGGAATCTCATATGAGACTCACAGGAATCTCATATGAGACTCACAGGAATCTCATATGAGACTCACATGAATCTCATATGAGACTCACATGAATCTCATATGAGACTCACATGAATCTCATATGAGACTCCAATGAATCTCATATGAGACTCACAGGAATCTCATATGAGACTCACAGGAATCTCATATGAGACTCACAGGAATCTCATATGAGACTCACAGGAATCTCATATGAGACTCACAGGAATCTCATATGAGACTCACAGGAATCTCATATAAGACTCACAGGAATCTCATATAAGACTCACAGGAATCTCATATAAGACTCACAGGAATCTCATATGAGACTCCAATGAATCTCATATGAGACTCACAGGAATCTCATATGAGACTCACAGGAATCTCATATGAGACTCACATGAATCTCATATGAGACTCACATGAATCTCATATGAGACTCACATGAATCTCATATGAGACTCACATGAATCTCATATGAGACTCCAATGAATCTCATATGAGACTCACATGAATCTCATATGAGACTCACATGAATCTCATATGAGACTGACATGAATCTCATATGAGACTCACATGAATCTCATATGAAACTCACATGAATCTCATATGAGACTCACATGAATCTCATATGAGACTCACATGAATCTCATATGAGACTCACAGGAATCTCATATGAGACTCACAGGAATCTCATATGAGACTCACAGGAATCTCATATAAGACTCACAGGAATCTCATATGAGACTCACATGAATCTCATATGAGACTCACATGAATCTCATATGAGACTCACATGAATCTCATATGAGACTCACAGGAATCTCATATAAGACTCCAATGAATCTCATATGAGACTCACATGAATCTCATATGAGACTCCAATGAATCTCATATGAGACTCCAATGAATCTCATATGAGACTCACATGAATCTCATATGAGACTCACATGAATCTCATATGAGACTCACATGAATCTCATATGAAACTCCAATGAATCTCATATGAGACTCCAATGAATCTCATATGAGACTCCAATGAATCTCATATGAGACTCACAGGAATCTCATATGAGACTCACAGGAATTTCATATGAGACTCACAGGAATCTCATATGAGACTCACAGGAATCTCATATGAGACTCACAGGAATCTCATATAAGACTCACAGGAATCTCATATAAGAATCACAGGAATCTCATATGAGACTCCAATGAATCTCATATGAGACTCACAGGAATCTCATATGAGACTCACATGAATCTCATATGAGACTCACAGGAATCTCATATGAGACTCCAATCCCGACTCACATGAATCTCATATGAGACTCACATGAATCTCATATGAAACTCCAATGAATCTCATATGAGACTCACATGAATCTCATATGAGACTCCAATGAATCTCATATGAGACTCACAGGAATCTCATATGAGACTCACAGGAATCTCATATGAGACTCACAGGAATCTCATATGAGACTCACAGGAATCTCATATGAGACTCACAGGAATCTCATATAAGACTCACAGGAATCTCATATAAGACTCACAGGAATCTCATATGAGACTCCAATGAATCTCATATGAGACTCACAGGAATCTCATATGAGACTCACATGAATCTCATATGAGACTCACATGAATCTCATATGAGACTCCAATGAATCTCATATGAGACTCACATGAATCTCATATGAGACTCCAATGAATCTCATATGAGACTCACATGAATCTCATATGAGACTCACATGAACCTCATATGAGACTCACATGAATCTCATATGAGACTCACAAGAATCTCATATGAGACTCATATGAATCTCATATGAGACTCCATATGAGATTCATGTGAGTCTCATATGAGATTCTTGTGAGTCTCATATGAGATTCATTGGAGTTTCATATGAGATTCCTGTGAGTCTCATATGAGATTCATTGGAGTCTCATATGAGATTCATTGGAGTCTCATATGAGATTCATGTGAGTCTCATATATGAGATTCATGTGAGTCTCATATGAGATTTCTGTGAGTCTCATATGAGATTCATTGGAGTCTCATATGAGATTCATGTGAGTCTTATATGAGATTCCTGTGAGTCTCATATGAGATTCCTGTGAGTCTCATATGAGATTCCTGTGAGTCTCATATGAGATTCCTGTGAGTCTCATATGAGATTCATGTGAGTCTCATATGAGATTCATGTGAGTCTCATATGAGATTCATGTGAGTCTCATATGAGATTCATGTGAGTCTCATATGAGATTCATTGGAGTCTCATATGAGATTCCTGTGAGTCTCATATGAGATTCATTGGAGTCTCATATGAGATTCATGTGAGTCTCATATGAGATTCATATGAGATTCCTGTGAGTCTCATATGAGATTCATTGGAGTCTCATATGAGATTCATATGAGTCTCATATGAGATTCTTGTGAGTCTCATATGAGATTCATGTGAGTCTCATATGAGGTTCATGTGAGTCTCATATGAGATTCATGTGAGTCTCATATGAGATTCATTGGAGTCTCATATGAGATTCATGTGAGTCTCATATGAGATTCATTGGAGTCTCATATGAGATTCATGTGAGTCTCATATGAGATTCATGTGAGTCTCATATGAGATTCCTGTGAGTCTCATATGAGATTCATTGGAGTCTCATATGAGATTCCTGTGAGTCTTATATGAGATTCCTGTGAGTCTTATATGAGATTCCTGTGAGTCTCATATGAGATTCCTGTGAGTCTCATATGAGATTCCTGTGAGTCTCATATGAGATTCCTGTGAGTCTCATATGAGATTCCTGTGAGTCTCATATGAGATTCATTGGAGACTCATATGAGATTCATGTGAGTCTCATATGAGATTCATTGGAGTCTCATATGAGACAGGAATCTCATATGAGACTCACAGGAATCTCATATGAGACTCACAGGAATCTCATATAAGACTCACATGAATCTCATATGAGACTCCAATGAATCTCATATGAGACTCACAGGAATCTCATATGAGACTCACATGAATCTCATATGAGACTCACATGAATCTCATATGAGACTCACATGAATCTCATATGAGACTCACATGAATCTCATATGAGACTCACAGGAATCTCATGAATCTCATATAAGACTCACATGAATCTCATATGAGACTCACAGGAATCTCATATGAGACTCACATGAATCTCATATGAGACTCATATGAATCTCATATGAGACTCCAATGAATCTCATATGAGACTCACAGGAATCTCATATGAAATTCCAATGAATCTCATATGAGACTCACAAGAATCAGAGATTCATTGGAGTCTCATATGAGATTCATGTGAGTCTCATATGAGATTCATGTGAGTCTCATATGAGATTCATTGGAGTCTCATATGAGATTCCTGTGAGTCTCATATGAGATTCATGTGAGTCTCATATGAGATTCATGTGAGTCTCATATGAGATTCATGTGAGTCTCATATGAGATTCATTGGAGTCTCATATGAGATTCATGTGAGTCTCATATGAGATTCATGTGAGTCTCATATGAGATTCATGTGAGTCTCATATGAGATTCATTTGAGATTTATGAGAGTCTCATATGAGATTCCTGTGAGTCTCATATGAGATTCATGTGAGTCTCATATGAGATTCTTGTGAGTCTCATATGAGATTCATTGGAGTTTCATATGAGATTCCTGTGAGTCTCATATGAGATTCATTGGAGTCTCATATGAGATTCATATGAGTCTCATATGAGATTCCTGTGAGTCTCATATGAGATTCATTGGAGTCTCATATGAGATTCATGTGAGTCTTATATGAGATTCCTGTGAGTCTCATATGAGATTCATGTGAGTCTCATATGAGATTCATGTGAGTCTCATATGAGAATCATTGGAGTCTCATATGAGATTCCTGTGAGTCTCATATGAGATTCATGTGAGTCTCATATGAGATTCATGTGAGTCTCATATGAGATTCCTGTGAGTCTCATATGAGATTCCTGTGAGTCTCATATGAGATTCCTGTGAGTCTCATATGAGATTCCTGTGAGTCTCATATGAGATTCTTGTGAGTCTCATATGAGATTCATTGGAGTTTCATATGAGATTCCTGTGAGTCTCATATGAGATTCATTGGAGTCTCATATGAGATTCATTGGAGTCTCATATGAGATTCATGTGAGTCTCATATATGAGATTCATGTGAGTCTCATATGAGATTTCTGTGAGTCTCATATGAGATTCATTGGAGTCTCATATGAGATTCATGTGAGTCTTATATGAGATTCCTGTGAGTCTCATATGAGATTCCTGTGAGTCTCATATGAGATTCCTGTGAGTCTCATATGAGATTCCTGTGAGTCTCATATGAGATTCATGTGAGTCTCATATGAGATTCATGTGAGTCTCATATGAGATTCATGTGAGTCTCATATGAGATTCATGTGAGTCTCATATGAGATTCATTGGAGTCTCATATGAGATTCCTGTGAGTCTCATATGAGATTCATTGGAGTCTCATATGAGATTCATGTGAGTCTCATATGAGATTCATATGAGATTCCTGTGAGTCTCATATGAGATTCATTGGAGTCTCATATGAGATTCATATGAGTCTCATATGAGATTCTTGTGAGTCTCATATGAGATTCATGTGAGTCTCATATGAGGTTCATGTGAGTCTCATATGAGATTCATGTGAGTCTCATATGAGATTCATTGGAGTCTCATATGAGATTCATGTGAGTCTCATATGAGATTCATTGGAGTCTCATATGAGATTCATGTGAGTCTCATATGAGATTCATGTGAGTCTCATATGAGATTCCTGTGAGTCTCATATGAGATTCATTGGAGTCTCATATGAGATTCCTGTGAGTCTTATATGAGATTCCTGTGAGTCTTATATGAGATTCCTGTGAGTCTCATATGAGATTCCTGTGAGTCTCATATGAGATTCCTGTGAGTCTCATATGAGATTCCTGTGAGTCTCATATGAGATTCCTGTGAGTCTCATATGAGATTCATTGGAGACTCATATGAGATTCATGTGAGTCTCATATGAGATTCATTGGAGTCTCATATGAGACAGGAATCTCATATGAGACTCACAGGAATCTCATATGAGACTCACAGGAATCTCATATAAGACTCACATGAATCTCATATGAGACTCCAATGAATCTCATATGAGACTCACAGGAATCTCATATGAGACTCACATGAATCTCATATGAGACTCACATGAATCTCATATGAGACTCACATGAATCTCATATGAGACTCACATGAATCTCATATGAGACTCACAGGAATCTCATGAATCTCATATAAGACTCACATGAATCTCATATGAGACTCACAGGAATCTCATATGAGACTCACATGAATCTCATATGAGACTCATATGAATCTCATATGAGACTCCAATGAATCTCATATGAGACTCACAGGAATCTCATATGAAATTCCAATGAATCTCATATGAGACTCACAAGAATCAGAGATTCATTGGAGTCTCATATGAGATTCATGTGAGTCTCATATGAGATTCATGTGAGTCTCATATGAGATTCATTGGAGTCTCATATGAGATTCCTGTGAGTCTCATATGAGATTCATGTGAGTCTCATATGAGATTCATGTGAGTCTCATATGAGATTCATGTGAGTCTCATATGAGATTCATTGGAGTCTCATATGAGATTCATGTGAGTCTCATATGAGATTCATGTGAGTCTCATATGAGATTCATGTGAGTCTCATATGAGATTCATTTGAGATTTATGAGAGTCTCATATGAGATTCCTGTGAGTCTCATATGAGATTCATGTGAGTCTCATATGAGATTCTTGTGAGTCTCATATGAGATTCATTGGAGTTTCATATGAGATTCCTGTGAGTCTCATATGAGATTCATTGGAGTCTCATATGAGATTCATATGAGTCTCATATGAGATTCCTGTGAGTCTCATATGAGATTCATTGGAGTCTCATATGAGATTCATGTGAGTCTTATATGAGATTCCTGTGAGTCTCATATGAGATTCATGTGAGTCTCATATGAGATTCATGTGAGTCTCATATGAGAATCATTGGAGTCTCATATGAGATTCCTGTGAGTCTCATATGAGATTCATGTGAGTCTCATATGAGATTCATGTGAGTCTCATATGAGATTCCTGTGAGTCTCATATGAGATTCCTGTGAGTCTCATATGAGATTCCTGTGAGTCTCATATGAGATTCCTGTGAGTCTCATATGAGATTCCTGTGAGTCTCATATGTATGAGATTCATTGGAGTCTCATATGAGATTCATGTGAGTCTCATATGAGATTCATGTGAGTCTCATATGAGAATTATTGGAGTCTCATATGAGATTCCTGTGAGTCTCATATGAGATTCTTGTGAGTCTCATATGAGATTCATTTGAGTCTCATATGAGATTCATGTGAGTCTCATATGAGATTTATGTGAGTCTCATATGAGATTCATGTGAGTCTCATATGAGATTCATGTGAGTCTCATATGAGATTCCTGTGAGTCTCATATGAGATTCCTGTGAGTCTCATATGAGATTCATGTGAGTCTCATATGAGATTCATGTGAGTCTCATATGAGATTCATGTGAGTCTCATATGAGATTCCTGTGAGTCTCATATGTATGAGATTCATTGGAGTCTCATATGAGATTCATGTGACTCACATGAATCTCATATGAGACTCACATGAATCTCATATGAGACTCACAGGAATCTCATATGAGACTCACAGGAATCTCATATAAGACTCACAGGAATCTCATATGAGACTCACATGAATCTCATATGAGACTCACATGAATCTCATATGAGACTCACATGAATCTCATATGAGACTCACATGAATCTCATATGAGACTCACAGGAATCTCATATAAGACTCCAATGAATCTCATATGAGACTCACAGGAATCTCATATGAGACTCCAATGAATCTCATATGAGACTCACATGAATCTCATATGAGACTCACATGAATCTCATATGAGACTCACATGAATCTCATATGAGACTCACATGAATCTCATATGAAACTCCAATGAATCTCATATGAGACTCCAATGAATCTCATATGAGACTCCAATGAATCTCATATGAGACTCACAGGAATCTCATATGAGACTCACAGGAATTTCATATGAGACTCACAGGAATCTCATATGAGACTCACAGGAATCTCATATGAGACTCACAGGAATCTCATATAAGACTCACAGGAATCTCATATAAGAATCACAGGAATCTCATATGAGACTCCAATGAATCTCATATGAGACTCACAGGAATCTCATATGAGACTCACATGAATCTCATATGAGACTCACAGGAATCTCATATGAGACTCCAATCCCGACTCACATGAATCTCATATGAGACTCACATGAATCTCATATGAAACTCCAATGAATCTCATATGAGACTCACATGAATCTCATATGAGACTCCAATGAATCTCATATGAGAATCACAGGAATCTCATATGAGACTCACAGGAATCTCATATGAGACTCACAGGAATCTCATATGAGACTCACAGGAATCTCATATGAGACTCACAGGAATCTCATATAAGACTCACAGGAATCTCATATAAGACTCACAGGAATCTCATATGAGACTCCAATGAATCTCATATGAGACTCACAGGAATCTCATATGAGACTCACATGAATCTCATATGAGACTCACATGAATCTCATATGAGACTCCAATGAATCTCATATGAGACTCACATGAATCTCATATGAGACTCCAATGAATCTCATATGAGACTCACATGAATCTCATATGAGACTCACATGAACCTCATATGAGACTCACATGAATCTCATATGAGACTCACAAGAATCTCATATGAGACTCATATGAATCTCATATGAGACTCCAATGAATCTCATATGAGACTCACAGGAATCTCATATGAATCTCATATGAGACTCACATGAATCTCATATGAGACTCCAATGAATCTCATATGAGACTCACAGGAATCTCATATGAGACTCCAATGAATCTCATATGAGACTCACATGAATCTCATATGAGACTCACATGAATCTCATATGAGACTCACATGAATCTCATATGAGACTCACATGAATCTCATATGAGACTCACAGGAATCTCATATGAGACTCACAGGAATCTCATATGAGACTCACAGGAATCTCATATGAGACTCACAGGAATCTCATATAAGACTCACATGAATCTCATATGAGACTCCAATGAATCTCATATGAGACTCACAGAAATTTCATATGAGACTCACATGAATCTCATATATGAGACTCACATGAATCTCATATGAGACTCCAATGAATCTCATATGAGACTCCAATGAATCTCATATGAGACTCACAGGAATCTCATATGAAACTCCAATGAATCTCATATGAGACTCACAAGAATCTCATATGAGACTCACATGAATCTCATATGAGACTCACATGAATCTCATATGAGACTCACATGAATCTCATATGAGACTCCAATGATTCTCATATGAGACTCACATGAATCTCATATGAGACTCTCATAAATCTCAAATGAGACTCACATGAATCTCATATGAGACTGCAATGAATCTCATATGAGACTCACATGAATCTCATATGAGACTCCAATGAATCTCATATGAGACTCACATGAATCTCATATGAGACTCACATGAATCTCATATGAGACTCACAGGAATCTCATATGAAACTCCGATGAATCTCATATGAGACTCACAAGAATCTCATATGAGACTCACATGAATCTCATATGAGACTCACAGGAATCTCATATGAGACTCTCATAAATCTCAAATGAGACTCACATGAATCTCATATGAGACTCCAATGAATCTCATATGAGACTCACAGGAATCTCATATGAAACTCCAATGAATCTCATATGAGACTCACAAGAATCTCATATGAGACTCACAGGAATCTCATATGAGACTCTCATAAATCTCAAATGAATCTCATATGAGACTCACATGAATCTCATATGAGACTCACATGAATCTCATATGAGACTCACATGAATCTCATATGAGACTCACAGGAATCTCATATGAGACTCACAGAATCTCATATGAGACTCACAGGAATCTCATATGAGACTCACAGGAATCTCATATGAGACTCACATGAATCTCATATGAGACTCATCTCATATGAGACTCATATGAGATTCATGTGAGTCTCATATGAGATTCATTGGAGTCTCATATGAGACAGGAATCTCATATGAGACTCACAGGAATCTCATATGAGACTCACAGGAATCTCATATAAGACTCACATGAATCTCATATGAGACTCCAATGAATCTCATATGAGACTCACAGGAATCTCATATGAGACTCACATGAATCTCATATGAGACTCACATGAATCTCATATGAGACTCACATGAATCTCATATGAGACTCACATGAATCTCATATGAGACTCACAGGAATCTCATGAATCTCATATAAGACTCACATGAATCTCATATGAGACTCACAGGAATCTCATATGAGACTCACATGAATCTCATATGAGACTCATATGAATCTCATATGAGACTCCAATGAATCTCATATGAGACTCACAGGAATCTCATATGAAATTCCAATGAATCTCATATGAGACTCACAAGAATCAGAGATTCATTGGAGTCTCATATGAGATTCATGTGAGTCTCATATGAGATTCATGTGAGTCTCATATGAGATTCATTGGAGTCTCATATGAGATTCCTGTGAGTCTCATATGAGATTCATGTGAGTCTCATATGAGATTCATGTGAGTCTCATATGAGATTCATGTGAGTCTCATATGAGATTCATGTGAGTCTCATATGAGATTCATTGGAGTCTCATATGAGATTCATGTGAGTCTCATATGAGATTCATGTGAGTCTCATATGAGATTCATGTGAGTCTCATATGAGATTCATGTGAGTCTCATATGAGATTCATGTGAGTCTCATATGAGATTCATGTGAGTCTCATATGAGATTCATTGAGATTTATGAGAGTCTCATATGAGATTCCTGTGAGTCTCATATGAGATTCATGTGAGTCTCATATGAGATTCTTGTGAGTCTCATATGAGATTCATATGAGTCTCATATGAGATTCCTGTGAGTCTCATATGAGATTCATTGGAGTCTCATATGAGATTCATATGAGTCTCATATGAGATTCCTGTGAGTCTCATATGAGATTCATTGGAGTCTCATATGAGATTCATGTGAGTCTTATATGAGATTCCTGTGAGTCTCATATGAGATTCATGTGAGTCTCATATGAGATTCATGTGAGTCTCATATGAGAATCATTGAATCTCATATGAGATTCCTGTGAGTCTCATATGAGATTCATGTGAGTCTCATATGAGATTCATGTGAGTCTCATATGAGATTCCTGTGAGTCTCATATGAGATTCCTGTGAGTCTCATATGAGATTCATGTGAGTCTCATATGAGATTCCTGTGAGTCTCATATGAGATTCCTGTGAGTCTCATATGTATGAGATTCATTGGAGTCTCATATGAGATTCATGTGAGTCTCATATGAGATTCATGTGAGTCTCATATGAGAATTATTGAGTCTCATATGAGATTCCTGTGAGTCTCATATGAGATTCTTGTGAGTCTCATATGAGATTCATTTGAGTCTCATATGAGATTCATGTGAGTCTCATATGAGATTTATGTGAGTCTCATATGAGATTCATGTGAGTCTCATATGAGATTCATGTGAGTCTCATATGAGATTCCTGTGAGTCTCATATGAGATTCCTGTGAGTCTCATATGAGATTCATGTGAGTCTCATATGAGATTCATGTGAGTCTCATATGAGATTCCTCTGAGTCTCATATGAGATTCATGTGAGTCTCATATGAGATTCATGTGAGTCTCATATGAGATTCATGTGAGTCTCATATGAGATTCATTGGAGTCTCATATGAGATTCATTGGAGTCTCATATGAGATTCATGTGAGTCTCATATGAGATTCATTGGAGTCTCATATGAGATTCATGTGAGTCTCATATGAGATTCATGTGAGTCTCATATGAGATTCATGTGAGTCTCATATGAGATTCCTGTGAGTCTCATATGAGATTCATTGGAGTCTCATATGAGATTCATGTGAGTCTTATATGAGATTCCTGTGAGTCTCATATGAGATTCCTGTGAGTCTCATATGAGATTCCTGTGAGTCTCATATGAGATTCCTGTGAGTCTCATATGTATGAGATTCATTGGAGTCTCATATGAAATTCATGTGAGTCTCATATGAGATTCATGTGAGTCTCATATGAGAATCATTGGAGTCTCATATGAGATTCCTGTGAGTCTCATATGAGATTCTTGTGAGTCTCATATGAGATTCATGTGAGTCTCATATGAGATTTATGTGAGTCTCATATGAGATTCATGTGAGTCTCATATGAGATTCATGTGAGTCTCATATGAGATTCATGTGAGTCTCATATGAGATTCCTGTGAGTCTCATATGAGATTCATGTGAGTCTCATATGAGATTCATGTGAGTCTCATATGAGATTCATGTGAGTCTCATATGAGATTCATGTGGAGTCTCATATGAGATTCATGTGAGTCTCATATGAGATTCATGTGAGTCTCATATGAGATTCATGTGAGTCTCATATGAGATTCATTTGAGATTTATGAGAGTCTCATATGAGATTCCTGTGAGTCTCATATGAGATTCATGTGAGTCTCATATGAGATTCTTGTGAGTCTCATATGAGATTCATTGGAGTTTCATATGAGATTCCTGTGAGTCTCATATGAGATTCATTGGAGTCTCATATGAGATTCATATGAGTCTCATATGAGATTCCTGTGAGTCTCATATGAGATTCATTGGAGTCTCATATGAGATTCATGTGAGTCTTATATGAGATTCCTGTGAGTCTCATATGAGATTCCTGTGAGTCTCATATGAGATTCATGTGAGTCTCATATGAGATTCATGTGAGTCTCATATGAGATTCCTGTGAGTCTCATATGAGATTCCTGTGAGTCTCATATGAGATTCATGTGAGTCTCATATGAGATTCATGTGAGTCTCATATGAGATTCCTGTGAGTCTCATATGAGATTCATGTGAGTCTCATATGAGATTCATGTGAGTCTCATATGAGATTCCTCTGAGTCTCATATGAGATTCATGTGAGTCTCATATGAGATTCATGTGAGTCTCATATGAGATCATGTGAGTCTCATATGAGATTCATTGGAGTCTCATATGAGATTCATTGGAGTCAGACTCACAGGAATCTCATGAATCTCATATGAGACTCACATGAATCTCATATGAGACTCACAGGAATCTCATATGAGACTCACATGAATCTCATATGAGACTCATATGAATCTCATATGAGACTCATGAATCTCATATGAGACTCACAGGAATCTCATATGAAATTCCAATGAATCTCATATGAGACTCACAAGAATCAGAGATTCATTGGAGTCTCATATGAGATTCATGTGAGTCTCATATGAGATTCATGTGAGTCTCATATGAGATTCATTGGAGTCTCATATGAGATTCCTGTGAGTCTCATATGAGATTCATGTGAGTCTCATATGAGATTCATGTGAGTCTCATATGAGATTCATGTGAGTCTCATATGAGATTCATGTGAGTCTCATATGAGATTCATGTGAGTCTCATATGAGATTCATTTGAGATTTATGAGAGTCTCATATGAGATTCCTGTGAGTCTCATATGAGATTCATGTGAGTCTCATATGAGATTCTTGTGAGTCTCATATGAGATTCATTGAGTTTCATATGAGATTCCTGTGAGTCTCATATGAGATTCATGTGAGTCTCATATGAGATTCATATGAGTCTCATATGAGATTCCTGTGAGTCTCATATGAGATTCATGTGAGTCTCATATGAGATTCATGTGAGTCTCATATGAGATTCCTGTGAGTCTCATATGAGATTCATGTGAGTCTCATATGAGATTCATGTGAGTCTCATATGAGATTCCTGTGAGTCTCATATGAGATTCCTGTGAGTCTCATATGAGATTCATGTGAGTCTCATATGAGATTCATGTGAGTCTCATATGAGATTCATGTGAGTCTCATATGAGAATTATTGGAGTCTCATATGAGATTCCTGTGAGTCTCATATGAGATTCTTGTGAGTCTCATATGAGATTCATTTGAGTCTCATATGAGATTCATGTGAGTCTCATATGAGATTCATGTGAGTCTCATATGAGATTCATGTGAGTCTCATATGAGATTCATGTGAGTCTCATATGAGATTCCTGTGAGTCTCATATGAGATTCCTGTGAGTCTCATATGAGATTCATGTGAGTCTCATATGAGATTCATGTGAGTCTCATATGAGATTCCTCTGAGTCTCATATGAGATTCATGTGAGTCTCATATGAGATTCATGTGAGTCTCATATGAGATTCATGTGAGTCTCATATGAGATTCATTGAGTCTCATATGAGATTCATGTGAGTCTCATATGAGATTCATGTGAGTCTCATATGAGATTCATTGGAGTCTCATATGAGATTCATGTGAGTCTCATATGAGATTCATGTGAGTCTCATATGAGATTCATGTGAGTCTCATATGAGATTCCTGTGAGTCTCATATGAGATTCATTGGAGTCTCATATGAGATTCATGTGAGTCTTATATGAGATTCCTGTGAGTCTCATATGAGATTCCTGTGAGTCTCATATGAGATTCCTGTGAGTCTCATATGAGATTCCTGTGAGTCTCATATGTATGAGATTCATTGGAGTCTCATATGAAATTCATGTGAGTCTCATATGAGATTCATGTGAGTCTCATATGAGAATCATTGGAGTCTCATATGAGATTCCTGTGAGTCTCATATGAGATTCTTGTGAGTCTCATATGAGATTCATGTGAGTCTCATATGAGATTTATGTGAGTCTCATATGAGATTCATGTGAGTCTCATATGAGATTCATGTGAGTCTCATATGAGATTCATGTGAGTCTCATATGAGATTCCTGTGAGTCTCATATGAGATTCATGTGAGTCTCATATGAGATTCATGTGAGTCTCATATGAGATTCATGTGAGTCTCATATGAGATTCATTGGAGTCTCATATGAGATTCATGTGAGTCTCATATGAGATTCATGTGAGTCTCATATGAGATTCATGTGAGTCTCATATGAGATTCATTTGAGATTTATGAGAGTCTCATATGAGATTCCTGTGAGTCTCATATGAGATTCATGTGAGTCTCATATGAGATTCTTGTGAGTCTCATATGAGATTCATTGGAGTTTCATATGAGATTCCTGTGAGTCTCATATGAGATTCATTGGAGTCTCATATGAGATTCATATGAGTCTCATATGAGATTCCTGTGAGTCTCATATGAGATTCATTGGAGTCTCATATGAGATTCATGTGAGTCTTATATGAGATTCCTGTGAGTCTCATATGAGATTCATGTGAGTCTCATATGAGATTCATGTGAGTCTCATATGAGAATCATTGGAGTCTCATATGAGATTCCTGTGAGTCTCATATGAGATTCCTGTGAGTCTCATATGAGATTCATGTGAGTCTCATATGAGATTCCTGTGAGTCTCATATGAGATTCCTGTGAGTCTCATATGAGATTCATGTGAGTCTCATATGAGATTCATGTGAGTCTCATATGAGATTCCTCTGAGTCTCATATGAGATTCATGTGAGTCTCATATGAGATTCATGTGAGTCTCATATGAGATTCATGTGAGTCTCATATGAGATTCATTGGAGTCTCATATGAGATTCATTGGAGTCTCATATGAGATTCATGTGAGTCTCATATGAGATTCATTGGAGTCTCATATGAGATTCATGTGAGTCTCATATGAGATTCATGTGAGTCTCATATGAGATTCATGTGAGTCTCATATGAGATTCCTGTGAGTCTCATATGAGATTCATTGGAGTCTCATATGAGATTCATGTGAGTCTTATATGAGATTCCTGTGAGTCTCATATGAGATTCCTGTGAGTCTCATATGAGATTCCTGTGAGTCTCATATGAGATTCCTGTGAGTCTCATATGTATGAGATTCATTGGAGTCTCATATGAAATTCATGTGAGTCTCATATGAGATTCATGTGAGTCTCATATGAGAATCATTGGAGTCTCATATGAGATTCCTGTGAGTCTCATATGAGATTCTTGTGAGTCTCATATGAGATTCATGTGAGTCTCATATGAGATTTATGTGAGTCTCATATGAGATTCATGTGAGTCTCATATGAGATTCATGTGAGTCTCATATGAGATTCATGTGAGTCTCATATGAGATTCCTGTGAGTCTCATATGAGATTCATGTGAGTCTCATATGAGATTCATGTGAGTCTCATATGAGATTCATGTGAGTCTCATATGAGATTCATTGGAGTCTCATATGAGATTCATGTGAGTCTCATATGAGATTCATGTGAGTCTCATATGAGATTCATTGAGATTTATGAGAGTCTCATATGAGATTCCTGTGAGTCTCATATGAGATTCATGTGAGTCTCATATGAGATTCTTGTGAGTCTCATATGAGATTCATTGGAGTTTCATATGAGATTCCTGTGAGTCTCATATGAGATTCATTGGAGTCTCATATGAGATTCATATGAGTCTCATATGAGATTCCTGTGAGTCTCATATGAGATTCATTGGAGTCTCATATGAGATTCATGTGAGTCTTATATGAGATTCCTGTGAGTCTCATATGAGATTCATGTGAGTCTCATATGAGATTCATGTGAGTCTCATATGAGAATCATTGGAGTCTCATATGAGATTCCTGTGAGTCTCATATGAGATTCCTGTGAGTCTCATATGAGATTCATGTGAGTCTCATATGAGATTCATGTGAGTCTCATATGAGAATCATTGGAGTCTCATATGAGATTCCTGTGAGTCTCATATGAGATTCATGTGAGTCTCATATGAGATTCATTGGAGTCTCATATGAGATTCCTCTGAGTCTCATATGAGATTCATGTGAGTCTCATATGAGATTCATGTGAGTCTCATATGAGATTCATGTGAGTCTCATATGAGATTCATTGGAGTCTCATATGAGATTCATTGGAGTCTCATATGAGATTCATGTGAGTCTCATATGAGATTCATTGGAGTCTCATATGAGATTCATGTGAGTCTCATATGAGATTCATGTGAGTCTCATATGAGATTCATGTGAGTCTCATATGAGATTCCTGTGAGTCTCATATGAGATTCATTGGAGTCTCATATGAGATTCATGTGAGTCATATATGAGATTCCTGTGAGTCTCATATGAGATTCCTGTGAGTCTCATATGAGATTCCTGTGAGTCTCATATGAGATTCCTGTGAGTCTCATATGTATGAGATTCATTGGAGTCTCATATGAAATTCATGTGAGTCTCATATGAGATTCATGTGAGTCTCATATGAGAATCATTGGAGTCTCATATGAGATTCCTGTGAGTCTCATATGAGATTCTTGTGAGTCTCATATGAGATTCATGTGAGTCTCATATGAGATTTATGTGAGTCTCATATGAGATTCATGTGAGTCTCATATGAGATTCATGTGAGTCTCATATGAGATTCATGTGAGTCTCATATGAGATTCCTGTGAGTCTCATATGAGATTCATGTGAGTCTCATATGAGATTCATGTGAGTCTCATATGAGATTCATGTGAGTCTCATATGAGATTCATGTGAGTCTCATATGAGATTCATTGGAGTCTCATAAGAGATTCCTGTGAGTCTCATATGAGATTCATGTGAGTCTCATATGAGATTCATGTGAGTCTCATATGAGATTCATGTGAGTCTCATATGAGATTCATTTGAGATTTATGAGAGTCTCATATGAGATTCCTGTGAGTCTCATATGAGATTCATGTGAGTCTCATATGAGATTCTTGTGAGTCTCATATGAGATTCATTGGAGTTTCATATGAGATTCCTGTGAGTCTCATATGAGATTCATTGGAGTCTCATATGAGATTCATATGAGTCTCATATGAGATTCCTGTGAGTCTCATATGAGATTCATTGGAGTCTCATATGAGATTCATGTGAGTCTTATATGAGATTCCTGTGAGTCTCATATGAGATTCATGTGAGTCTCATATGAGATTCATGTGAGTCTCATATGAGAATCATTGGAGTCTCATATGAGATTCCTGTGAGTCTCATATGAGATTCATGTGAGATTCATGTGAGTCTCATATGAGATTCATGTGAGTCTCATATGAGATTCATTTGAGATTTATGAGAGTCTCATATGAGATTCCTGTGAGTCTCATATGAGATTCATGTGAGTCTCATATGAGATTCTTGTGAGTCTCATATGAGATTCATTGGAATTTCATATGAGATTCCTGTGAGTCTCATATGAGATTCATTGGAGTCTCATATGAGATTCATATGAGTCTCATATGAGATTCATGTGAGTCTCATATGAGATTCCTGTGAGTCTCATATGAGATTCATGTGAGTCTTATATGAGATTCATGAGATTCCTGTGAGTCTCATATGAGATTCATGTGAGTCTCATATGAGATTCATGTGAGTCTCATATGAGATTCATGTGAGTCTCATATGAGATTCATGTGAGTCTCATATGAGATTCATGTGAGTCTCATATGAGATTCATGTGAGTCTCATATGAGATTCATGTGAGTCTCATATGAGATTCATGTGAGTCTCATATGAGATTCATTTGAGATTCATGTGAGTCTCATATGAGATTCATTGGAGTCTCATATGAGATTCATGTGAGTCTCATATGAGATTCATGTGAGTCTCATATGAGATTCCTGTGAGTCTCATATGAGATTCATTGGAGTCTCATATGAGATTCATGTGAGTCTTATATGAGATTCCTGTGAGTCTCATATGAGATTCCTGTGAGTCTCATATGAGATTCCTGTCTCATATGAGACTCCAATGAATCTCATATGAGACTCACATGAATCTCATATGAGACTCACATGAATCTCATATGAGTCTCATATGAGATGAGTCTCATATGAGATTCATGTGAGTCTCATATGAGATTCCTGTGAGTCTCATATGAGATTCCTGTGAGTCTCATATGAGATTCCTGTGAGTCTCATATGAGATTCATGTGAGTCTCATATGAGATTCATTTGAGATTTATGAGAGTCTCATATGAGATTCCTGTGAGTCTCATATGAGATTCTTGTGAGTCTCATATGAGATTCATTGGAGTTTCATATGAGATTCATTGGAGTCTCATATGAGATTCCTGTGAGTCTCATATGAGATTCATTGGAGTCTCATATGAGATTCATGTGAGTCTCATTTGAGATTTATGAGAGTCTCATATGAGATTCCTGTGAGTCTCATATGAGATTCATGTGAGTCTCATATGAGATTCTTGTGAGTCTCATATGAGATTCCTGTGAGTCTCATATGAGATTCTTGTGAGTGTGACAGAGAGAGTATCTCTGTCTGTCACATCTCACTCTGCGAGAGAGATGCGTACCCGACTCTAGTCTGACCACTCATTCCAGCCAACGGCACGACAGATGATCTACCGATACACCGGCGGGAACACGGTCGATCTGCTGATACACCGGCGGGAACCACGGGACGCGTGTCGCTCGTCCATTGGCCGAGGCGCCACTACACGCCCCACCCCCTTCCCTATATAAGCCACCCTCACCACTCAATCAGGGGTTCAGTACGGCGGTATCTGATACTCAGATGCCAGTCCTGAGACCTTCGGTCCCTCCATTGACCACCTGAGGGGTGCCGTCCCCGCGTCCACACTGGGGTCTTCCCCTTTTCCTATCCATTCCTCATGTGTATGTGTCATGCAAGATAAAGATGCCAACCATCTAGAGTCTTGTATTGCACCTGCATTGTGACCTCATATGAGACTCCAATGATTCTCATATGAGACTCACATGAATCTCAAATGAGACTCACATGAATCTCATATGAGACTCCACTGAATCTCATATGAGACTCACAGGAATCTCATATGAGACTCACATGAATCTCATATGAGACTCACATGAATCTCATATGAGACTCACATGAATCTCATATGAGAGATTCATTGAAATCTCATATGAGATTCATGTGAGTCTCATATGAGATTCATGTGAGTCTCATATGGAATTCATGTGAGTCTCATATGAGATTCATATGAGATTTCTCATATGAGATTCATGGGAGTCTCATATGAGATTCCTGTTAGTCTCATATGAGATTCCTGTGAGTCTCATATGAGATTCATTGGAGTCTCATATGAGATTCATGTGAGTTTCATATGAGATTCCTGTGAGTCTCATATGAGATTCCTGTGAGTCTCATATGAGATTCCTGTGAGTCTCATATGAGATTCATGTGAGTCTCATATGAGATTCATTGGAGTCTCATATGAGATTCATGTGAGTCTCATATGAGATTCATGTGAGTCTCATATGAGTTTCATGTGAGTCTCATATGAGATTCCTGTGAGTCTCATATGAGATTCATTGGAGTCTCATATGAGATTCATGTGAGTCATATATGAGATTCCTGTGAGTCTCATATGAGATTCCTGTGAGTCTCATATGAGATTCCTGTGAGTCTCATATGAGATTCCTGTGAGTCTCATATGTATGAGATTCATTGGAGTCTCATATGAAATTCATGTGAGTCTCATATGAGATTCATGTGAGTCTCATATGAGAATCATTGGAGTCTCATATGAGATTCCTGTGAGTCTCATATGAGATTCTTGTGAGTCTCATATGAGATTCATGTGAGTCTCATATGAGATTTATGTGAGTCTCATATGAGATTCATGTGAGTCTCATATGAGATTCATGTGAGTCTCATATGAGATTCATGTGAGTCTCATATGAGATTCCTGTGAGTCTCATATGAGATTCATGTGAGTCTCATATGAGATTCATGTGAGTCTCATATGAGATTCATGTGAGTCTCATATGAGATTCATGTGAGTCTCATATGAGATTCATTGGAGTCTCATAAGAGATTCCTGTGAGTCTCATATGAGATTCATGTGAGTCTCATATGAGATTCATGTGAGTCTCATATGAGATTCATGTGAGTCTCATATGAGATTCATTTGAGATTTATGAGAGTCTCATATGAGATTCCTGTGAGTCTCATATGAGATTCATGTGAGTCTCATATGAGATTCTTGTGAGTCTCATATGAGATTCATTGGAGTTTCATATGAGATTCCTGTGAGTCTCATATGAGATTCATTGGAGTCTCATATGAGATTCATATGAGTCTCATATGAGATTCCTGTGAGTCTCATATGAGATTCCTGTGAGTCTCATATGAGATTCATGTGAGTCTTATATGAGATTCCTGTGAGTCTCATATGAGATTCATGTGAGTCTCATATGAGATTCATGTGAGTCTCATATGAGAATCATTGGAGTCTCATATGAGATTCCTGTGAGTCTCATATGAGATTCATGTGAGATTCATGTGAGTCTCATATGAGATTCATGTGAGTCTCATATGAGATTCATTTGAGATTTATGAGAGTCTCATATGAGATTCCTGTGAGTCTCATATGAGATTCATGTGAGTCTCATATGAGATTCTTGTGAGTCTCATATGAGATTCATTGGAATTTCATATGAGATTCCTGTGAGTCTCATATGAGATTCATTGGAGTCTCATATGAGATTCATATGAGTCTCATATGAGATTCATGTGAGTCTCATATGAGATTCCTGTGAGTCTCATATGAGATTCATGTGAGTCTTATATGAGATTCATGAGATTCCTGTGAGTCTCATATGAGATTCATGTGAGTCTCATATGAGATTCATGTGAGTCTTATATGAGATTCCTGTGAGTCTCATATGAGATTCATGTGAGTCTCATATGAGATTCATGTGAGTCTCATATGAGAATCATTGGAGTCTCATATGAGATTCCTGTGAGTCTCATATGAGATTCATGTGAGATTCATGTGAGTCTCATATGAGATTCATGTGAGTCTCATATGAGATTCATTGGAGTCTCATATGAGATTCATGTGAGTCTCATATGAGATTCATGTGAGTCTCATATGAGATTCCTGTGAGTCTCATATGAGATTCATTGGAGTCTCATATGAGATTCATGTGAGTCTTATATGAGATTCCTGTGAGTCTCATATGAGATTCCTGTGAGTCTCATATGAGATTCCTGTCTCATATGAGACTCCAATGAATCTCATATGAGACTCACATGAATCTCATATGAGACTCACATGAATCTCATATGAGTCTCATATGAGATGAGTCTCATATGAGATTCATGTGAGTCTCATATGAGATTCCTGTGAGTCTCATATGAGATTCCTGTGAGTCTCATATGAGATTCCTGTGAGTCTCATATGAGATTCATGTGAGTCTCATATGAGATTCATTTGAGATTTATGAGAGTCTCATATGAGATTCCTGTGAGTCTCATATGAGATTCTTGTGAGTCTCATATGAGATTCATTGGAGTTTCATATGAGATTCATTGGAGTCTCATATGAGATTCCTGTGAGTCTCATATGAGATTCATTGGAGTCTCATATGAGATTCATGTGAGTCTCATTTGAGATTTATGAGAGTCTCATATGAGATTCCTGTGAGTCTCATATGAGATTCATGTGAGTCTCATATGAGATTCTTGTGAGTCTCATATGAGATTCCTGTGAGTCTCATATGAGATTCTTGTGAGTGTGACAGAGAGAGTATCTCTGTCTGTCACATCTCACTCTGCGAGAGAGATGCGTACCCGACTCTAGTCTGACCACTCATTCCAGCCAACGGCACGACAGATGATCTACCGATACACCGGCGGGAACACGGTCGATCTGCTGATACACCGGCGGGAACCACGGGACGCGTGTCGCTCGTCCATTGGCCGAGGCGCCACTACACGCCCCACCCCCTTCCCTATATAAGCCACCCTCACCACTCAATCAGGGGTTCAGTACGGCGGTATCTGATACTCAGATGCCAGTCCTGAGACCTTCGGTCCCTCCATTGACCACCTGAGGGGTGCCGTCCCCGCGTCCACACTGGGGTCTTCCCCTTTTCCTATCCATTCCTCATGTGTATGTGTCATGCAAGATAAAGATGCCAACCATCTAGAGTCTTGTATTGCACCTGCATTGTGACCTCATATGAGACTCCAATGATTCTCATATGAGACTCACATGAATCTCAAATGAGACTCACATGAATCTCATATGAGACTCCACTGAATCTCATATGAGACTCACAGGAATCTCATATGAGACTCACATGAATCTCATATGAGACTCACATGAATCTCATATGAGACTCACATGAATCTCATATGAGAGATTCATTGAAATCTCATATGAGATTCATGTGAGTCTCATATGAGATTCATGTGAGTCTCATATGGAATTCATGTGAGTCTCATATGAGATTCATATGAGATTTCTCATATGAGATTCATGGGAGTCTCATATGAGATTCCTGTTAGTCTCATATGAGATTCCTGTGAGTCTCATATGAGATTCATTGGAGTCTCATATGAGATTCATGTGAGTTTCATATGAGATTCCTGTGAGTCTCATATGAGATTCCTGTGAGTCTCATATGAGATTCCTGTGAGTCTCATATGAGATTCATGTGAGTCTCATATGAGATTCATTGGAGTCTCATATGAGATTCATGTGAGTCTCATATGAGATTCATGTGAGTCTCATATGAGTTTCATGTGAGTCTCATATGAGATTCATTGGAGTCTCATAAGAGATTCCTGTGAGTCTCATATGAGATTCATGTGAGTCTCATATGAGATTCATGTGAGTCTCATATGAGATTCATGTGAGTCTCATATGAGATTCATTTGAGATTTATGAGAGTCTCATATGAGATTCCTGTGAGTCTCATATGAGATTCATGTGAGTCTCATATGAGATTCTTGTGAGTCTCATATGAGATTCATTGGAGTTTCATATGAGATTCCTGTGAGTCTCATATGAGATTCATTGGAGTCTCATATGAGATTCATATGAGTCTCATATGAGATTCCTGTGAGTCTCATATGAGATTCATTGGAGTCTCATATGAGATTCATGTGAGTCTTATATGAGATTCCTGTGAGTCTCATATGAGATTCATGTGAGTCTCATATGAGATTCATGTGAGTCTCATATGAGAATCATTGGAGTCTCATATGAGATTCCTGTGAGTCTCATATGAGATTCATGTGAGATTCATGTGAGTCTCATATGAGATTCATGTGAGTCTCATATGAGATTCATTTGAGATTTATGAGAGTCTCATATGAGATTCCTGTGAGTCTCATATGAGATTCATGTGAGTCTCATATGAGATTCTTGTGAGTCTCATATGAGATTCATTGGAATTTCATATGAGATTCCTGTGAGTCTCATATGAGATTCATTGGAGTCTCATATGAGATTCATATGAGTCTCATATGAGATTCATGTGAGTCTCATATGAGATTCCTGTGAGTCTCATATGAGATTCATGTGAGTCTTATATGAGATTCATGAGATTCCTGTGAGTCTCATATGAGATTCATGTGAGTCTCATATGAGATTCATGTGAGTCTCATATGAGATTCATGTGAGTCTCATATGAGATTCATGTGAGTCTCATATGAGATTCATGTGAGTCTCATATGAGATTCATGTGAGTCTCATATGAGATTCATGTGAGTCTCATATGAGATTCATGTGAGTCTCATATGAGATTCATGTGAGTCTCATATGAGATTCATTTGAGATTCATGTGAGTCTCATATGAGATTCATTGGAGTCTCATATGAGATTCATGTGAGTCTCATATGAGATTCATGTGAGTCTCATATGAGATTCCTGTGAGTCTCATATGAGATTCATTGGAGTCTCATATGAGATTCATGTGAGTCTTATATGAGATTCCTGTGAGTCTCATATGAGATTCCTGTGAGTCTCATATGAGATTCCTGTCTCATATGAGACTCCAATGAATCTCATATGAGACTCACATGAATCTCATATGAATCTCATATGAGATGAGTCTCATATGAGATTCATGTGAGTCTCATATGAGATTCCTGTGAGTCTCATATGAGATTCCTGTGAGTCTCATATGAGATTCCTGTGAGTCTCATATGAGATTCATGTGAGTCTCATATGAGATTCATTTGAGATTTATGAGAGTCTCATATGAGATTCCTGTGAGTCTCATATGAGATTCTTGTGAGTCTCATATGAGATTCATTGGAGTTTCATATCACACTGTCTCTGTAAGAATCGGACGAGGTGGTTACTAGGAGCTATGTCAGCGCACATGAGGGTTATCGAAGGTCCTCTACAAGATGTACTCAGTCGTTTTTGTCAAATATGCAAATTTGGCCCATTAAGGGACCACTACCTCAAATCGGTCAGTTTTTGTCAAAACACTTCAAATAAGAATTCGTTCGATTTCTTATCCGTTTTTAAGAACTTTTTCATATAGTGAACTTTTCGAAAAAATCTGATTTGAAAAAGTTATGATCAAAAAATGAAAAATTTGCATATTTTCAATTTTTATGAGTATGTTCCGATCCGAAAAAACAAAAATGAATTACACCATTAGAAAGAGCGTTTTATGTTTAGTTTGCATGATTTTTAACACAGAAATCGATTGTACCGTCTTTCGCCATCCAGACGATTGAAAGTGGTCCAGGCAGCAGAAATGGGGCTGTGTGAACGTTTTCATTTTATATCAATCCGAAAAAACAAAAACTAAATACACCATCAGAATCTACGTGTTTTGTTTTGTAAATGAGCACGTTTTCACGAAAATCGATTGCACCGTCTTTCACCATCCGGACAGTTGAAAGTTGTCAAAAAGGATTGATTAACGTCGTTAATAAGTTACAGTTGAATTCATTTCTCAAGAAAACACGAGAATTCACGCGTTCCGTATAAAGTACAAAATGCGTAGATTCTGATACTCCAATCTGTTCTAATTAATTCAGATTGATACAACGGTAAACTGAACAGAACTGTGTGCAATGTTTACAGATCATTTTCAACTGTCCGGATGGTGAAAGACGGTGCAACCGATTTTCGTGAAAACGTGCTCATTTACAAAACAAAACACGTAAATTCTGATGGTGTATTTAGTTTTTGTTTTTTCGGATTGATATAACATGAAAACGTTCACACAGCCCCATTTCTGCTGCCTGGACCACTTTCAATCGTCTGGATGGCGAAAGACGGTACAATCGATTTCTGTGTTAAAAATCATGCAAACTAAACATAAAACGTTCTTTCTAATAGTTTTATTCATTTTTGTTTTTTCGGATCGGAACATACTCATAAAAATTAAAAATATGCAAAATTTTCATTTTTTTGGTCATAACTTTTTCAAATCAGATTTTTTCGAAAAGTTCAGTATATTAAAAAGTTCTTGAAATCGGATAAGGAATCGAATGAGGTTTTCTTTGAAGTGTTTTGACAAAAACTGACCGATTTGAGGTAGTGGTCCCTTAATGGGCCAAATTTGCATATTTGACAAAAACGACTAACTGCATCTTGTAGAGGACCTTCGATAACCCTAGTGTGCGCTGACATAGCTCCTAGTAACCACATGCCCGAAAAGTGTTCGATTCTTACAGAGACAGTGTGATATGAGATTCCTGTGAGTCTCATATGAGATTCATTGGAGTCTCATATGAGATTCATGTGAGTCTCATTTGAGATTTATGAGAGTCTCATATGAGATTCCTGTGAGTCTCATATGAGATTCATGTGAGTCTCATATGAGATTCTTGTGAGTCTCATATGAGATTCCTGTGAGTCTCATATGAGATTCTTGTGAGTGTGACAGAGAGAGTATCTCTGTCTGTCACATCTCACTCTGCGAGAGAGATGCGTACCCGACTCTAGTCTGACCACTCATTCCAGCCAACGGCACGACAGATGATCTACCGATACACCGGCGGGAACACGGTCGATCTGCTGATACACCGGCGGGAACCACGGGACGCGTGTCGCTCGTCCATTGGCCGAGGCGCCACTACACGCCCCACCCCCTTCCCTATATAAGCCACCTTCACCACTCAATCAGGGGTTCAGTACGGCGGTATCTGATACTCAGATGCCAGTCCTGAGACCTTCGGTCCCTCCATTGACCACCTGAGGGGTGCCGTCCCCGCGTCCACACTGGGGTCTTCCCCTTTTCCTATCCATTCCTCATGTGTATGTGTCATGCAAGATAAAGATGCCAACCATCTAGAGTCTTGTATTGCACCTGCATTGTGACCTCATATGAGACTCCAATGATTCTCATATGAGACTCACATGAATCTCAAATGAGACTCACATGAATCTCATATGAGACTCCACTGAATCTCATATGAGACTCACAGGAATCTCATATGAGACTCACATGAATCTCATATGAGACTCACATGAATCTCATATGAGACTCACATGAATCTCATATGAGACTCACAGGAATCTCATATGAGACTCACAGGAATCTCATATGAGACTCCAATGAATCTCATATGAGACTCACAAGAATCTCATATGAGACTCACAGGAATCTCATATGAGACTCACAGGAATCTCATATGAGACTCACAGGAATCTCATATGAGACTCTAATGAATCTCATATGAGACTCACAGGAATCTCATATGAGACTCACAGAAATCTCATATGAGACTCACATGAATCTCATATGAGACTCCAATGAATCTCATATGAGACTCACAAGAATCTCATATGAGACTCACAGGAATCTCATATGAGACTCACATGAATCTCATATGAGACTCACAGGAATCTCATATGAGACTCCAATGAATCTCATATGTATGAGACTCACATGAATCTCATATGAGACTCCAATGAATCTCATATGAGACTCACATGAATCTCATATAAGACTCCAACGAATCTCATATGAGACTCACATGAATCTCATATGAGACTCACATGAATATCATATGAGACTCACATGAATATCATATGAGACTCACAGGAATCTCATATGAGACTCCAATGAATCTCATATGAGACTCACTCATGTGAGACTCATATGAGAGATTCATTGAAATCTCATATGAGATTCATGTGAGTCTCATATGAGATTCATGTGAGTCTCATATGGAATTCATGTGAGTCTCATATGAGATTCATATGAGATTTCTCATATGAGATTCATGGGAGTCTCATATGAGATTCCTGTTAGTCTCATATGAGATTCCTGTGAGTCTCATATGAGATTCATTGGAGTCTCATATGAGATTCATGTGAGTTTCATATGAGATTCCTGTGAGTCTCATATGAGATTCCTGTGAGTCTCATATGAGATTCCTGTGAGTCTCATATGAGATTCATGTGAGTCTCATATGAGATTCCTGTGAGTCTCATATGAGATTCATTGGAGTCTCATATGAGATTCCTGTGAGTCTCATATGAGATTCATGTGAGTCTCATATGAGATTCATGTGAGTCTCATATGAGATTCGTTGGAGTCTTATATGAGATTCATGTGAGTCTCATATGAGATTCATTGGAGTCTCATATGAGATTCCTGTGAGTCTCATATGAGATTCATTGGAGTCTCATATGAGATTCCTGTGAGTCTCATATGAGATTCATGTGAGTCTCATATGAGATTCCTGTGAGTCTCAAATTGTCGGTAACCCCGAGTTAACTCAACGATGACGTCACTGCTGATCGCTACGATCTCCAGTGTCTCCCACGGTCGGCGCCGCCGATGGCTCCGCCGCCGTGCCGATGATGGCTTCGCCGACGCCGCGTTTACGGCTCCGATAATGGCCCCGCCGCCGGCGCCGTACAACGCATACATTAACCAAATCATATATAAGTTGCCCTCACAGACTGAATAAACCATTCCACCTAAAGCGTATGTAGGCGTGGGGTCGTGTTCTACATTTGGCGACCATGGCAGGGATCTCCATCAAGAAAGAAGACGTACAGCAGCTGCTCCACTCCGACGTCGTCAGCCTCCCTGTCGATGAGGTACGACCATCTCTCCTACTAGGCAGTACAGACATGTGGCAACTACTCGACTCCCTCGACCGAACCACACTGCCTTCCGGCTTCCAACTGATCGGATCTCGCGTCGGTAACATCCTAACCGGACGCGGCAACATTACAGCGCCACATTTTCACATGCACCTGTCCAACCATGAGCATGCAACAAAGAGCTCAATCCTCACTGACTACGATCGTGCAAATAACATATACATCGAGGATTTCTTGCCCCAAGAGACGCTTAGAATCGAGCCTCTCACCACACAAGAAGACGAAGACCAGCTGGCAGTGCAACAGTTCAACAACACCGTATCACGCGACGATGACGGCAGGTACGAAGTGTCTTGGCCTTGGCGCTCCCCTCAACCAACCCTTCTCTCTAACAACACAACTGCTGTTTCTCGCTCGCATAGAGTCCACAAAAGACTCAAAGATGATCCGACACTGGCAAAATACGACGAAATCATCAAGGATCAACTAGTTAAACTACATAGCCCTCGAGTGCGGCATGTTCAAGAAGTGTTCCCGCAGAATGCAAAAACGGAGGCAAGAAAGAAGATGTCGCTAAACTGGAAAATCCCGTCAACAACAAGTGAACGAGGATTACTTCAATTCGCCCTTTACTGAGGATGAGTGACAAATCTGTCCCTAATCTACATATAGAAATAGAATCACAACCGTCTAGCGTATACAACATTGTAAAGTCGCAATCCCCTGCATTTCTACATCATGGACTACAGTTATTCTACTTTACAAATTTTCAACAATTCTCTACATTTTCAATCTGCAAATTCACAAAATTGCAGTTCTATTTCTACAAACAGCTGATCCGCCGATGAGCTATTGTGAATCACTCGGCGCCATTTCACTCGACACCACAAGAATTCTTGCTTTCAATTTTCGGCCGCGGAGGGTCCCGATGAGAGTATGATCATACTACATACTGCTTCTCACACCTCGTCATCACACCAGCTCGTGTGAGGAGAATGGACGTAAGGACCAGCTAAAAGTATCTTTCGACATCAAAGAAAGAGGCCGCGTACTACAAACTACATTGCGACTTTCGACTACATATTCATTCTACACATATCAAGCAACTCTATTCAACAATGTGAACCAAGTAACAGATGCGTAATTCGACAAATGACTCAGTCTACATTTCTTTCTATCGACAGTTTATGAACGGCAACTCGTATATATCAACATCTACTTGCACCGTCCATCTACTTCGGCGGAGTGTCGGTAACCCCGAGTTAACTCAACGATGACGTCACTGCTGATCGCTACGATCTCCAGTGTCTCCCACGGTCGGCGCCGCCGATGGCTCCGCCGCCGTGCCGATGATGGCTTCGCCGACGCCGCGTTTACGGCTCCGATAATGGCCCCGCCGCCGGCGCCGTACAACGCATACATTAACCAAATCATATATAAGTTGCCCTCACAGACTGAATAAACCATTCCACCTAAAGCGTATGTAGGCGTGGGGTCGTGTTCTACACAAATGAGATTCCTGTGAGTCTCATATGAGATTCATTGGAGTCTCATATGAGATTCATGTGAGTCTCATATGAGATTTCTGTGAGTCTCATATGAGATTCCTGTGAGTCTCATATGAGATTCATTGGAGTCTCATATGAGATTCATTGGAGTCTCATATGAGATTCATGTGAGTCTCATATATGAGATTCATGTGAGTCTCATATGAGATTTCTGTGAGTCTCATATGAGATTCATTGGAGTCTCATATGAGATTCATGTGAGTCTTATATGAGATTCCTGTGAGTCTCATATGAGATTCCTGTGAGTCTCATATGAGATTCCTGTGAGTCTCATATGAGATTCCTGTGAGTCTCATATGAGATTCATGTGAGTCTCATATGAGATTCATGTGAGTCTCATATGAGATTCATGTGAGTCTCATATGAGATTCATGTGAGTCTCATATGAGATTCATTGGAGTCTCATATGAGATTCCTGTGAGTCTCATATGAGATTCATTGGAGTCTCATATGAGATTCATGTGAGTCTCATATGAGATTCATATGAGATTCCTGTGAGTCTCATATGAGATTCATTGGAGTCTCATATGAGATTCATATGAGTCTCATATGAGATTCTTGTGAGTCTCATATGAGATTCATGTGAGTCTCATATGAGGTTCATGTGAGTCTCATATGAGATTCATGTGAGTCTCATATGAGATTCATTGGAGTCTCATATGAGATTCATGTGAGTCTCATATGAGATTCATTGGAGTCTCATATGAGATTCATGTGAGTCTCATATGAGATTCATGTGAGTCTCATATGAGATTCCTGTGAGTCTCATATGAGATTCATTGGAGTCTCATATGAGATTCCTGTGAGTCTTATATGAGATTCCTGTGAGTCTTATATGAGATTCCTGTGAGTCTCATATGAGATTCCTGTGAGTCTCATATGAGATTCCTGTGAGTCTCATATGAGATTCCTGTGAGTCTCATATGAGATTCCTGTGAGTCTCATATGAGATTCATTGGAGACTCATATGAGATTCATGTGAGTCTCATATGAGATTCATTGGAGTCTCATATGAGACAGGAATCTCATATGAGACTCACAGGAATCTCATATGAGACTCACAGGAATCTCATATAAGACTCACATGAATCTCATATGAGACTCCAATGAATCTCATATGAGACTCACAGGAATCTCATATGAGACTCACATGAATCTCATATGAGACTCACATGAATCTCATATGAGACTCACATGAATCTCATATGAGACTCACATGAATCTCATATGAGACTCACAGGAATCTCATGAATCTCATATAAGACTCACATGAATCTCATATGAGACTCACAGGAATCTCATATGAGACTCACATGAATCTCATATGAGACTCATATGAATCTCATATGAGACTCCAATGAATCTCATATGAGACTCACAGGAATCTCATATGAAATTCCAATGAATCTCATATGAGACTCACAAGAATCAGAGATTCATTGGAGTCTCATATGAGATTCATGTGAGTCTCATATGAGATTCATGTGAGTCTCATATGAGATTCATTGGAGTCTCATATGAGATTCCTGTGAGTCTCATATGAGATTCATGTGAGTCTCATATGAGATTCATGTGAGTCTCATATGAGATTCATGTGAGTCTCATATGAGATTCATTGGAGTCTCATATGAGATTCATGTGAGTCTCATATGAGATTCATGTGAGTCTCATATGAGATTCATGTGAGTCTCATATGAGATTCATTTGAGATTTATGAGAGTCTCATATGAGATTCCTGTGAGTCTCATATGAGATTCATGTGAGTCTCATATGAGATTCTTGTGAGTCTCATATGAGATTCATTGGAGTTTCATATGAGATTCCTGTGAGTCTCATATGAGATTCATTGGAGTCTCATATGAGATTCATATGAGTCTCATATGAGATTCCTGTGAGTCTCATATGAGATTCATTGGAGTCTCATATGAGATTCATGTGAGTCTTATATGAGATTCCTGTGAGTCTCATATGAGATTCATGTGAGTCTCATATGAGATTCATGTGAGTCTCATATGAGAATCATTGGAGTCTCATATGAGATTCCTGTGAGTCTCATATGAGATTCATGTGAGTCTCATATGAGATTCATGTGAGTCTCATATGAGATTCCTGTGAGTCTCATATGAGATTCCTGTGAGTCTCATATGAGATTCCTGTGAGTCTCATATGAGATTCCTGTGAGTCTCATATGAGATTCCTGTGAGTCTCATATGTATGAGATTCATTGGAGTCTCATATGAGATTCATGTGAGTCTCATATGAGATTCATGTGAGTCTCATATGAGAATTATTGGAGTCTCATATGAGATTCCTGTGAGTCTCATATGAGATTCTTGTGAGTCTCATATGAGATTCATTTGAGTCTCATATGAGATTCATGTGAGTCTCATATGAGATTTATGTGAGTCTCATATGAGATTCTTGTGAGTCTCATATGAGATTCATTTGAGTCTCATATGAGATTCATGTGAGTCTCATATGAGATTTATGTGAGTCTCATATGAGATTCATGTGAGTCTCATATGAGATTCATGTGAGTCTCATATGAGATTCCTGTGAGTCTCATATGAGATTCCTGTGAGTCTCATATGAGATTCATGTGAGTCTCATATGAGATTCATGTGAGTCTCATATGAGATTCATGTGAGTCTCATATGAGATTCCTGTGAGTCTCATATGTATGAGATTCATTGGAGTCTCATATGAGATTCATGTGACTCACATGAATCTCATATGAGACTCACATGAATCTCATATGAGACTCACAGGAATCTCATATGAGACTCACAGGAATCTCATATAAGACTCACAGGAATCTCATATGAGACTCACATGAATCTCATATGAGACTCACATGAATCTCATATGAGACTCACATGAATCTCATATGAGACTCACATGAATCTCATATGAGACTCACAGGAATCTCATATAAGACTCCAATGAATCTCATATGAGACTCACAGGAATCTCATATGAGACTCCAATGAATCTCATATGAGACTCACATGAATCTCATATGAGACTCACATGAATCTCATATGAGACTCACATGAATCTCATATGAGACTCACATGAATCTCATATGAAACTCCAATGAATCTCATATGAGACTCCAATGAATCTCATATGAGACTCCAATGAATCTCATATGAGACTCACAGGAATCTCATATGAGACTCACAGGAATTTCATATGAGACTCACAGGAATCTCATATGAGACTCACAGGAATCTCATATGAGACTCACAGGAATCTCATATAAGACTCACAGGAATCTCATATAAGAATCACAGGAATCTCATATGAGACTCCAATGAATCTCATATGAGACTCACAGGAATCTCATATGAGACTCACATGAATCTCATATGAGACTCACAGGAATCTCATATGAGACTCCAATCCCGACTCACATGAATCTCATATGAGACTCACATGAATCTCATATGAAACTCCAATGAATCTCATATGAGACTCACATGAATCTCATATGAGACTCCAATGAATCTCATATGAGAATCACAGGAATCTCATATGAGACTCACAGGAATCTCATATGAGACTCACAGGAATCTCATATGAGACTCACAGGAATCTCATATGAGACTCACAGGAATCTCATATAAGACTCACAGGAATCTCATATAAGACTCACAGGAATCTCATATGAGACTCCAATGAATCTCATATGAGACTCACAGGAATCTCATATGAGACTCACATGAATCTCATATGAGACTCACATGAATCTCATATGAGACTCCAATGAATCTCATATGAGACTCACATGAATCTCATATGAGACTCCAATGAATCTCATATGAGACTCACATGAATCTCATATGAGACTCACATGAACCTCATATGAGACTCACATGAATCTCATATGAGACTCACAAGAATCTCATATGAGACTCATATGAATCTCATATGAGACTCCAATGAATCTCATATGAGACTCACAGGAATCTCATATGAATCTCATATGAGACTCACATGAATCTCATATGAGACTCCAATGAATCTCATATGAGACTCACAGGAATCTCATATGAGACTCCAATGAATCTCATATGAGACTCACATGAATCTCATATGAGACTCACATGAATCTCATATGAGACTCACATGAATCTCATATGAGACTCACATGAATCTCATATGAGACTCACAGGAATCTCATATGAGACTCACAGGAATCTCATATGAGACTCACAGGAATCTCATATGAGACTCACAGGAATCTCATATAAGACTCACATGAATCTCATATGAGACTCCAATGAATCTCATATGAGACTCACAGAAATTTCATATGAGACTCACATGAATCTCATATATGAGACTCACATGAATCTCATATGAGACTCCAATGAATCTCATATGAGACTCCAATGAATCTCATATGAGACTCACAGGAATCTCATATGAAACTCCAATGAATCTCATATGAGACTCACAAGAATCTCATATGAGACTCACATGAATCTCATATGAGACTCACATGAATCTCATATGAGACTCACATGAATCTCATATGAGACTCCAATGATTCTCATATGAGACTCACATGAATCTCATATGAGACTCTCATAAATCTCAAATGAGACTCACATGAATCTCATATGAGACTGCAATGAATCTCATATGAGACTCACATGAATCTCATATGAGACTCCAATGAATCTCATATGAGACTCACATGAATCTCATATGAGACTCACATGAATCTCATATGAGACTCACAGGAATCTCATATGAAACTCCGATGAATCTCATATGAGACTCACAAGAATCTCATATGAGACTCACATGAATCTCATATGAGACTCACAGGAATCTCATATGAGACTCTCATAAATCTCAAATGAGACTCACATGAATCTCATATGAGACTCCAATGAATCTCATATGAGACTCACAGGAATCTCATATGAAACTCCAATGAATCTCATATGAGACTCACAAGAATCTCATATGAGACTCACAGGAATCTCATATGAGACTCTCATAAATCTCAAATGAATCTCATATGAGACTCACATGAATCTCATATGAGACTCACATGAATCTCATATGAGACTCACATGAATCTCATATGAGACTCACAGGAATCTCATATGAGACTCACAGGAATCTCATATGAGACTCACAGGAATCTCATATGAGACTCACAGGAATCTCATATGAGACTCACATGAATCTCATATGAGACTCATCTCATATGAGACTCATATGAGATTCATGTGAGTCTCATATGAGATTCATTGGAGTCTCATATGAGACAGGAATCTCATATGAGACTCACAGGAATCTCATATGAGACTCACAGGAATCTCATATAAGACTCACATGAATCTCATATGAGACTCCAATGAATCTCATATGAGACTCACAGGAATCTCATATGAGACTCACATGAATCTCATATGAGACTCACATGAATCTCATATGAGACTCACATGAATCTCATATGAGACTCACATGAATCTCATATGAGACTCACAGGAATCTCATGAATCTCATATAAGACTCACATGAATCTCATATGAGACTCACAGGAATCTCATATGAGACTCACATGAATCTCATATGAGACTCATATGAATCTCATATGAGACTCCAATGAATCTCATATGAGACTCACAGGAATCTCATATGAAATTCCAATGAATCTCATATGAGACTCACAAGAATCAGAGATTCATTGGAGTCTCATATGAGATTCATGTGAGTCTCATATGAGATTCATGTGAGTCTCATATGAGATTCATTGGAGTCTCATATGAGATTCCTGTGAGTCTCATATGAGATTCATGTGAGTCTCATATGAGATTCATGTGAGTCTCATATGAGATTCATGTGAGTCTCATATGAGATTCATGTGAGTCTCATATGAGATTCATTGGAGTCTCATATGAGATTCATGTGAGTCTCATATGAGATTCATGTGAGTCTCATATGAGATTCATGTGAGTCTCATATGAGATTCATTTGAGATTTATGAGAGTCTCATATGAGATTCCTGTGAGTCTCATATGAGATTCATGTGAGTCTCATATGAGATTCTTGTGAGTCTCATATGAGATTCATTGGAGTTTCATATGAGATTCCTGTGAGTCTCATATGAGATTCATTGGAGTCTCATATGAGATTCATATGAGTCTCATATGAGATTCCTGTGAGTCTCATATGAGATTCATTGGAGTCTCATATGAGATTCATGTGAGTCTTATATGAGATTCCTGTGAGTCTCATATGAGATTCATGTGAGTCTCATATGAGATTCATGTGAGTCTCATATGAGAATCATTGAATCTCATATGAGATTCCTGTGAGTCTCATATGAGATTCATGTGAGTCTCATATGAGATTCATGTGAGTCTCATATGAGATTCCTGTGAGTCTCATATGAGATTCCTGTGAGTCTCATATGAGATTCCTGTGAGTCTCATATGAGATTCCTGTGAGTCTCATATGAGATTCCTGTGAGTCTCATATGTATGAGATTCATTGGAGTCTCATATGAGATTCATGTGAGTCTCATATGAGATTCATGTGAGTCTCATATGAGAATTATTGGAGTCTCATATGAGATTCCTGTGAGTCTCATATGAGATTCTTGTGAGTCTCATATGAGATTCATTTGAGTCTCATATGAGATTCATGTGAGTCTCATATGAGATTTATGTGAGTCTCATATGAGATTCATGTGAGTCTCATATGAGATTCATGTGAGTCTCATATGAGATTCCTGTGAGTCTCATATGAGATTCCTGTGAGTCTCATATGAGATTCATGTGAGTCTCATATGAGATTCATGTGAGTCTCATATGAGATTCCTCTGAGTCTCATATGAGATTCATGTGAGTCTCATATGAGATTCATGTGAGTCTCATATGAGATTCATGTGAGTCTCATATGAGATTCATTGGAGTCTCATATGAGATTCATTGGAGTCTCATATGAGATTCATGTGAGTCTCATATGAGATTCATTGGAGTCTCATATGAGATTCATGTGAGTCTCATATGAGATTCATGTGAGTCTCATATGAGATTCATGTGAGTCTCATATGAGATTCCTGTGAGTCTCATATGAGATTCATTGGAGTCTCATATGAGATTCATGTGAGTCTTATATGAGATTCCTGTGAGTCTCATATGAGATTCCTGTGAGTCTCATATGAGATTCCTGTGAGTCTCATATGAGATTCCTGTGAGTCTCATATGTATGAGATTCATTGGAGTCTCATATGAAATTCATGTGAGTCTCATATGAGATTCATGTGAGTCTCATATGAGAATCATTGGAGTCTCATATGAGATTCCTGTGAGTCTCATATGAGATTCTTGTGAGTCTCATATGAGATTCATGTGAGTCTCATATGAGATTTATGTGAGTCTCATATGAGATTCATGTGAGTCTCATATGAGATTCATGTGAGTCTCATATGAGATTCATGTGAGTCTCATATGAGATTCCTGTGAGTCTCATATGAGATTCATGTGAGTCTCATATGAGATTCATGTGAGTCTCATATGAGATTCATGTGAGTCTCATATGAGATTCATTGGAGTCTCATATGAGATTCATGTGAGTCTCATATGAGATTCATGTGAGTCTCATATGAGATTCATGTGAGTCTCATATGAGATTCATTTGAGATTTATGAGAGTCTCATATGAGATTCCTGTGAGTCTCATATGAGATTCATGTGAGTCTCATATGAGATTCTTGTGAGTCTCATATGAGATTCATTGGAGTTTCATATGAGATTCCTGTGAGTCTCATATGAGATTCATTGGAGTCTCATATGAGATTCATATGAGTCTCATATGAGATTCCTGTGAGTCTCATATGAGATTCATTGGAGTCTCATATGAGATTCATGTGAGTCTTATATGAGATTCCTGTGAGTCTCATATGAGATTCATGTGAGTCTCATATGAGATTCATGTGAGTCTCATATGAGAATCATTGGAGTCTCATATGAGATTCCTGTGAGTCTCATATGAGATTCCTGTGAGTCTCATATGAGATTCATGTGAGTCTCATATGAGATTCCTGTGAGTCTCATATGAGATTCCTGTGAGTCTCATATGAGATTCATGTGAGTCTCATATGAGATTCATGTGAGTCTCATATGAGATTCCTCTGAGTCTCATATGAGATTCATGTGAGTCTCATATGAGATTCATGTGAGTCTCATATGAGATTCATGTGAGTCTCATATGAGATTCATTGGAGTCTCATATGAGATTCATTGGAGTCTCATATGAGATTCATGTGAGTCTCATATGAGATTCATTGGAGTCTCATATGAGATTCATGTGAGTCTCATATGAGATTCATGTGAGTCTCATATGAGATTCATGTGAGTCTCATATGAGATTCCTGTGAGTCTCATATGAGATTCATTGGAGTCTCATATGAGATTCATGTGAGTCTTATATGAGATTCCTGTGAGTCTCATATGAGATTCCTGTGAGTCTCATATGAGATTCCTGTGAGTCTCATATGAGATTCCTGTGAGTCTCATATGTATGAGATTCATTGGAGTCTCATATGAAATTCATGTGAGTCTCATATGAGATTCATGTGAGTCTCATATGAGAATCATTGGAGTCTCATATGAGATTCCTGTGAGTCTCATATGAGATTCTTGTGAGTCTCATATGAGATTCATGTGAGTCTCATATGAGATTTATGTGAGTCTCATATGAGATTCATGTGAGTCTCATATGAGATTCATGTGAGTCTCATATGAGATTCATGTGAGTCTCATATGAGATTCCTGTGAGTCTCATATGAGATTCATGTGAGTCTCATATGAGATTCATGTGAGTCTCATATGAGATTCATGTGAGTCTCATATGAGATTCATTGGAGTCTCATATGAGATTCATGTGAGTCTCATATGAGATTCATGTGAGTCTCATATGAGATTCATTGAGATTTATGAGAGTCTCATATGAGATTCCTGTGAGTCTCATATGAGATTCATGTGAGTCTCATATGAGATTCTTGTGAGTCTCATATGAGATTCATTGGAGTTTCATATGAGATTCCTGTGAGTCTCATATGAGATTCATTGGAGTCTCATATGAGATTCATATGAGTCTCATATGAGATTCCTGTGAGTCTCATATGAGATTCATTGGAGTCTCATATGAGATTCATGTGAGTCTTATATGAGATTCCTGTGAGTCTCATATGAGATTCATGTGAGTCTCATATGAGATTCATGTGAGTCTCATATGAGATTCATTGAGTCTCATATGAGATTCCTGTGAGTCTCATATGAGATTCATGTGAGTCTCATATGAGATTCATGTGAGTCTCATATGAGATTCATGTGAGTCTCATATGAGATTCATTGGAGTCTCATATGAGATTCCTGTGAGTCTCATATGAGATTCATGTGAGTCTCATATGAGATTCATTGGAGTCTCATATGAGATTCATGTGAGTCTCATATGAGATTCATGTGAGTCTCATATGAGATTCATGTGAGTCTCATATGAGATTCATGTGAGTCTCATATGAGATTCATTGGAGTCTCATATGAGATTCATTGGAGTCTCATATGAGATTCATGTGAGTCTCATATGAGATTCATTGGAGTCTCATATGAGATTCATGTGAGTCTCATATGAGATTCATGTGAGTCTCATATGAGATTCATGTGAGTCTCATATGAGATTCCTGTGAGTCTCATATGAGATTCATTGGAGTCTCATATGAGATTCATGTGAGTCATATATGAGATTCCTGTGAGTCTCATATGAGATTCCTGTGAGTCTCATATGAGATTCATGTGAGTCTCATATGAGATTCCTGTGAGTCTCATATGAGAGATTCATTGGAGTCTCATATGAGATTCATGTGAGTCTCATATGAGATTCATGTGAGTCTCATATGAGATTCATGTGAGTCTCATATGAGATTCCTGTGAGTCTCATATGAGATTCATGTGAGTCTCATATGAGATTCATGTGAGTCTCATATGAGATTCATGTGAGTCTCATATGAGATTCATGTGAGTCTCATATGAGATTCATGTGAGTCTCATATGAGATTCATGTGAGTCTCATATGAGATTCATGTGAGTCTCATATGAGATTCATGTGAGTCTCATATGAGATTCATTGAGTCTCATATGAGATTCCTGTGAGTCTCATATGAGATTCATGTGAGTCTCATATGAGATTCATGTGAGTCTCATATGAGATTCATGTGAGTCTCATATGAGATTCATGAGATGAGAGTCTCATATGAGATTCATGTGAGTCTCATATGAGATTCATGTGAGTCTCATATGAGATTCATTGTGAGTCTCATATGAGATTCATTGGAGTTTCATATGAGATTCCTGTGAGTCTCATATGAGATTCATTGGAGTCTCATATGAGATTCATATGAGTCTCATATGAGATTCCTGTGAGTCTCATATGAGATTCATTGGAGTCTCATATGAGATTCATGTGAGTCTTATATGAGATTCCTGTGAGTCTCATATGAGATTCATGTGAGTCTCATATGAGATTCATGTGAGTCTCATATGAGAATCATTGGAGTCTCATATGAGATTCCTGTGAGTCTCATATGAGATTCATGTGAGATTCATGTGAGTCTCATATGAGATTCATGTGAGTCTCATATGAGATTCATTTGAGATTTATGAGAGTCTCATATGAGATTCCTGTGAGTCTCATATGAGATTCATGTGAGTCTCATATGAGATTCCTTGTGAGTCTCATATGAGATTCATTGGAATTTCATATGAGATTCCTGTGAGTCTCATATGAGATTCATTGGAGTCTCATATGAGATTCATATGAGTCTCATATGAGATTCATGTGAGTCTCATATGAGATTCCTGTGAGTCTCATATGAGATTCATGTGAGTCTTATATGAGATTCATGAGATTCCTGTGAGTCTCATATGAGATTCATGTGAGTCTCATATGAGATTCATGTGAGTCTCATATGAGATTCATGTGAGTCTCATATGAGATTCATGTGAGTCTCATATGAGATTCATGTGAGTCTCATATGAGATTCATGTGAGTCTCATATGAGATTCATGTGAGTCTCATATGAGATTCATGTGAGTCTCATATGAGATTCATTTGAGATTCATGTGAGTCTCATATGAGATTCATTGGAGTCTCATATGAGATTCATGTGAGTCTCATATGAGATTCATGTGAGTCTCATATGAGATTCCTGTGAGTCTCATATGAGATTCATTGGAGTCTCATATGAGATTCATGTGAGTCTTATATGAGATTCCTGTGAGTCTCATATGAGATTCCTGTGAGTCTCATATGAGATTCCTGTCTCATATGAGACTCCAATGAATCTCATATGAGACTCACATGAATCTCATATGAGACTCACATGAATCTCATATGAGTCTCATATGAGATGAGTCTCATATGAGATTCATGTGAGTCTCATATGAGATTCCTGTGAGTCTCATATGAGATTCCTGTGAGTCTCATATGAGATTCCTGTGAGTCTCATATGAGATTCATGTGAGTCTCATATGAGATTCATTTGAGATTTATGAGAGTCTCATATGAGATTCCTGTGAGTCTCATATGAGATTCTTGTGAGTCTCATATGAGATTCATTGGAGTTTCATATGAGATTCATTGGAGTCTCATATGAGATTCCTGTGAGTCTCATATGAGATTCATTGGAGTCTCATATGAGATTCATGTGAGTCTCATTTGAGATTTATGAGAGTCTCATATGAGATTCCTGTGAGTCTCATATGAGATTCATGTGAGTCTCATATGAGATTCTTGTGAGTCTCATATGAGATTCCTGTGAGTCTCATATGAGATTCTTGTGAGTGTGACAGAGAGAGTATCTCTGTCTGTCACATCTCACTCTGCGAGAGAGATGCGTACCCGACTCTAGTCTGACCACTCATTCCAGCCAACGGCACGACAGATGATCTACCGATACACCGGCGGGAACACGGTCGATCTGCTGATACACCGGCGGGAACCACGGGACGCGTGTCGCTCGTCCATTGGCCGAGGCGCCACTACACGCCCCACCCCCTTCCCTATATAAGCCACCCTCACCACTCAATCAGGGGTTCAGTACGGCGGTATCTGATACTCAGATGCCAGTCCTGAGACCTTCGGTCCCTCCATTGACCACCTGAGGGGTGCCGTCCCCGCGTCCACACTGGGGTCTTCCCCTTTTCCTATCCATTCCTCATGTGTATGTGTCATGCAAGATAAAGATGCCAACCATCTAGAGTCTTGTATTGCACCTGCATTGTGACCTCATATGAGACTCCAATGATTCTCATATGAGACTCACATGAATCTCAAATGAGACTCACATGAATCTCATATGAGACTCCACTGAATCTCATATGAGACTCACAGGAATCTCATATGAGACTCACATGAATCTCATATGAGACTCACATGAATCTCATATGAGACTCACATGAATCTCATATGAGAGATTCATTGAAATCTCATATGAGATTCATGTGAGTCTCATATGAGATTCATGTGAGTCTCATATGGAATTCATGTGAGTCTCATATGAGATTCATATGAGATTTCTCATATGAGATTCATGGGAGTCTCATATGAGATTCCTGTTAGTCTCATATGAGATTCCTGTGAGTCTCATATGAGATTCATTGGAGTCTCATATGAGATTCATGTGAGTTTCATATGAGATTCCTGTGAGTCTCATATGAGATTCCTGTGAGTCTCATATGAGATTCCTGTGAGTCTCATATGAGATTCATGTGAGTCTCATATGAGATTCATTGGAGTCTCATATGAGATTCATGTGAGTCTCATATGAGATTCATGTGAGTCTCATATGAGTTTCATGTGAGTCTCATATGAGATTCCTGTGAGTCTCATATGAGATTCATTGGAGTCTCATATGAGATTCATGTGAGTCATATATGAGATTCCTGTGAGTCTCATATGAGATTCCTGTGAGTCTCATATGAGATTCCTGTGAGTCTCATATGAGATTCCTGTGAGTCTCATATGTATGAGATTCATTGGAGTCTCATATGAAATTCATGTGAGTCTCATATGAGATTCATGTGAGTCTCATATGAGAATCATTGGAGTCTCATATGAGATTCCTGTGAGTCTCATATGAGATTCTTGTGAGTCTCATATGAGATTCATGTGAGTCTCATATGAGATTTATGTGAGTCTCATATGAGATTCATGTGAGTCTCATATGAGATTCATGTGAGTCTCATATGAGATTCATGTGAGTCTCATATGAGATTCCTGTGAGTCTCATATGAGATTCATGTGAGTCTCATATGAGATTCATGTGAGTCTCATATGAGATTCATGTGAGTCTCATATGAGATTCATGTGAGTCTCATATGAGATTCATTGGAGTCTCATAAGAGATTCCTGTGAGTCTCATATGAGATTCATGTGAGTCTCATATGAGATTCATGTGAGTCTCATATGAGATTCATGTGAGTCTCATATGAGATTCATTTGAGATTTATGAGAGTCTCATATGAGATTCCTGTGAGTCTCATATGAGATTCATGTGAGTCTCATATGAGATTCTTGTGAGTCTCATATGAGATTCATTGGAGTTTCATATGAGATTCCTGTGAGTCTCATATGAGATTCATTGGAGTCTCATATGAGATTCATATGAGTCTCATATGAGATTCCTGTGAGTCTCATATGAGATTCATTGGAGTCTCATATGAGATTCATGTGAGTCTTATATGAGATTCCTGTGAGTCTCATATGAGATTCATGTGAGTCTCATATGAGATTCATGTGAGTCTCATATGAGAATCATTGGAGTCTCATATGAGATTCCTGTGAGTCTCATATGAGATTCATGTGAGATTCATGTGAGTCTCATATGAGATTCATGTGAGTCTCATATGAGATTCATTTGAGATTTATGAGAGTCTCATATGAGATTCCTGTGAGTCTCATATGAGATTCATGTGAGTCTCATATGAGATTCTTGTGAGTCTCATATGAGATTCATTGGAATTTCATATGAGATTCCTGTGAGTCTCATATGAGATTCATTGGAGTCTCATATGAGATTCATATGAGTCTCATATGAGATTCATGTGAGTCTCATATGAGATTCCTGTGAGTCTCATATGAGATTCATGTGAGTCTTATATGAGATTCATGAGATTCCTGTGAGTCTCATATGAGATTCATGTGAGTCTCATATGAGATTCATGTGAGTCTTATATGAGATTCCTGTGAGTCTCATATGAGATTCATGTGAGTCTCATATGAGATTCATGTGAGTCTCATATGAGAATCATTGGAGTCTCATATGAGATTCCTGTGAGTCTCATATGAGATTCATGTGAGATTCATGTGAGTCTCATATGAGATTCATGTGAGTCTCATATGAGATTCATTGGAGTCTCATATGAGATTCATGTGAGTCTCATATGAGATTCATGTGAGTCTCATATGAGATTCCTGTGAGTCTCATATGAGATTCATTGGAGTCTCATATGAGATTCATGTGAGTCTTATATGAGATTCCTGTGAGTCTCATATGAGATTCCTGTGAGTCTCATATGAGATTCCTGTCTCATATGAGACTCCAATGAATCTCATATGAGACTCACATGAATCTCATATGAGACTCACATGAATCTCATATGAGTCTCATATGAGATGAGTCTCATATGAGATTCATGTGAGTCTCATATGAGATTCCTGTGAGTCTCATATGAGATTCCTGTGAGTCTCATATGAGATTCCTGTGAGTCTCATATGAGATTCATGTGAGTCTCATATGAGATTCATTTGAGATTTATGAGAGTCTCATATGAGATTCCTGTGAGTCTCATATGAGATTCTTGTGAGTCTCATATGAGATTCATTGGAGTTTCATATGAGATTCATTGGAGTCTCATATGAGATTCCTGTGAGTCTCATATGAGATTCATTGGAGTCTCATATGAGATTCATGTGAGTCTCATTTGAGATTTATGAGAGTCTCATATGAGATTCCTGTGAGTCTCATATGAGATTCATGTGAGTCTCATATGAGATTCTTGTGAGTCTCATATGAGATTCCTGTGAGTCTCATATGAGATTCTTGTGAGTGTGACAGAGAGAGTATCTCTGTCTGTCACATCTCACTCTGCGAGAGAGATGCGTACCCGACTCTAGTCTGACCACTCATTCCAGCCAACGGCACGACAGATGATCTACCGATACACCGGCGGGAACACGGTCGATCTGCTGATACACCGGCGGGAACCACGGGACGCGTGTCGCTCGTCCATTGGCCGAGGCGCCACTACACGCCCCACCCCCTTCCCTATATAAGCCACCCTCACCACTCAATCAGGGGTTCAGTACGGCGGTATCTGATACTCAGATGCCAGTCCTGAGACCTTCGGTCCCTCCATTGACCACCTGAGGGGTGCCGTCCCCGCGTCCACACTGGGGTCTTCCCCTTTTCCTATCCATTCCTCATGTGTATGTGTCATGCAAGATAAAGATGCCAACCATCTAGAGTCTTGTATTGCACCTGCATTGTGACCTCATATGAGACTCCAATGATTCTCATATGAGACTCACATGAATCTCAAATGAGACTCACATGAATCTCATATGAGACTCCACTGAATCTCATATGAGACTCACAGGAATCTCATATGAGACTCACATGAATCTCATATGAGACTCACATGAATCTCATATGAGACTCACATGAATCTCATATGAGAGATTCATTGAAATCTCATATGAGATTCATGTGAGTCTCATATGAGATTCATGTGAGTCTCATATGGAATTCATGTGAGTCTCATATGAGATTCATATGAGATTTCTCATATGAGATTCATGGGAGTCTCATATGAGATTCCTGTTAGTCTCATATGAGATTCCTGTGAGTCTCATATGAGATTCATTGGAGTCTCATATGAGATTCATGTGAGTTTCATATGAGATTCCTGTGAGTCTCATATGAGATTCCTGTGAGTCTCATATGAGATTCCTGTGAGTCTCATATGAGATTCATGTGAGTCTCATATGAGATTCATTGGAGTCTCATATGAGATTCATGTGAGTCTCATATGAGATTCATGTGAGTCTCATATGAGTTTCATGTGAGTCTCATATGAGATTCATTGGAGTCTCATAAGAGATTCCTGTGAGTCTCATATGAGATTCATGTGAGTCTCATATGAGATTCATGTGAGTCTCATATGAGATTCATGTGAGTCTCATATGAGATTCATTTGAGATTTATGAGAGTCTCATATGAGATTCCTGTGAGTCTCATATGAGATTCATGTGAGTCTCATATGAGATTCTTGTGAGTCTCATATGAGATTCATTGGAGTTTCATATGAGATTCCTGTGAGTCTCATATGAGATTCATTGGAGTCTCATATGAGATTCATATGAGTCTCATATGAGATTCCTGTGAGTCTCATATGAGATTCATTGGAGTCTCATATGAGATTCATGTGAGTCTTATATGAGATTCCTGTGAGTCTCATATGAGATTCATGTGAGTCTCATATGAGATTCATGTGAGTCTCATATGAGAATCATTGGAGTCTCATATGAGATTCCTGTGAGTCTCATATGAGATTCATGTGAGATTCATGTGAGTCTCATATGAGATTCATGTGAGTCTCATATGAGATTCATTTGAGATTTATGAGAGTCTCATATGAGATTCCTGTGAGTCTCATATGAGATTCATGTGAGTCTCATATGAGATTCTTGTGAGTCTCATATGAGATTCATTGGAATTTCATATGAGATTCCTGTGAGTCTCATATGAGATTCATTGGAGTCTCATATGAGATTCATATGAGTCTCATATGAGATTCATGTGAGTCTCATATGAGATTCCTGTGAGTCTCATATGAGATTCATGTGAGTCTTATATGAGATTCATGAGATTCCTGTGAGTCTCATATGAGATTCATGTGAGTCTCATATGAGATTCATGTGAGTCTCATATGAGATTCATGTGAGTCTCATATGAGATTCATGTGAGTCTCATATGAGATTCATGTGAGTCTCATATGAGATTCATGTGAGTCTCATATGAGATTCATGTGAGTCTCATATGAGATTCATGTGAGTCTCATATGAGATTCATGTGAGTCTCATATGAGATTCATTTGAGATTCATGTGAGTCTCATATGAGATTCATTGGAGTCTCATATGAGATTCATGTGAGTCTCATATGAGATTCATGTGAGTCTCATATGAGATTCCTGTGAGTCTCATATGAGATTCATTGGAGTCTCATATGAGATTCATGTGAGTCTTATATGAGATTCCTGTGAGTCTCATATGAGATTCCTGTGAGTCTCATATGAGATTCCTGTCTCATATGAGACTCCAATGAATCTCATATGAGACTCACATGAATCTCATATGAATCTCATATGAGATGAGTCTCATATGAGATTCATGTGAGTCTCATATGAGATTCCTGTGAGTCTCATATGAGATTCCTGTGAGTCTCATATGAGATTCCTGTGAGTCTCATATGAGATTCATGTGAGTCTCATATGAGATTCATTTGAGATTTATGAGAGTCTCATATGAGATTCCTGTGAGTCTCATATGAGATTCTTGTGAGTCTCATATGAGATTCATTGGAGTTTCATATCACACTGTCTCTGTAAGAATCGGACGAGGTGGTTACTAGGAGCTATGTCAGCGCACATGAGGGTTATCGAAGGTCCTCTACAAGATGTACTCAGTCGTTTTTGTCAAATATGCAAATTTGGCCCATTAAGGGACCACTACCTCAAATCGGTCAGTTTTTGTCAAAACACTTCAAATAAGAATTCGTTCGATTTCTTATCCGTTTTTAAGAACTTTTTCATATAGTGAACTTTTCGAAAAAATCTGATTTGAAAAAGTTATGATCAAAAAATGAAAAATTTGCATATTTTCAATTTTTATGAGTATGTTCCGATCCGAAAAAACAAAAATGAATTACACCATTAGAAAGAGCGTTTTATGTTTAGTTTGCATGATTTTTAACACAGAAATCGATTGTACCGTCTTTCGCCATCCAGACGATTGAAAGTGGTCCAGGCAGCAGAAATGGGGCTGTGTGAACGTTTTCATTTTATATCAATCCGAAAAAACAAAAACTAAATACACCATCAGAATCTACGTGTTTTGTTTTGTAAATGAGCACGTTTTCACGAAAATCGATTGCACCGTCTTTCACCATCCGGACAGTTGAAAGTTGTCAAAAAGGATTGATTAACGTCGTTAATAAGTTACAGTTGAATTCATTTCTCAAGAAAACACGAGAATTCACGCGTTCCGTATAAAGTACAAAATGCGTAGATTCTGATACTCCAATCTGTTCTAATTAATTCAGATTGATACAACGGTAAACTGAACAGAACTGTGTGCAATGTTTACAGATCATTTTCAACTGTCCGGATGGTGAAAGACGGTGCAACCGATTTTCGTGAAAACGTGCTCATTTACAAAACAAAACACGTAAATTCTGATGGTGTATTTAGTTTTTGTTTTTTCGGATTGATATAACATGAAAACGTTCACACAGCCCCATTTCTGCTGCCTGGACCACTTTCAATCGTCTGGATGGCGAAAGACGGTACAATCGATTTCTGTGTTAAAAATCATGCAAACTAAACATAAAACGTTCTTTCTAATAGTTTTATTCATTTTTGTTTTTTCGGATCGGAACATACTCATAAAAATTAAAAATATGCAAAATTTTCATTTTTTTGGTCATAACTTTTTCAAATCAGATTTTTTCGAAAAGTTCAGTATATTAAAAAGTTCTTGAAATCGGATAAGGAATCGAATGAGGTTTTCTTTGAAGTGTTTTGACAAAAACTGACCGATTTGAGGTAGTGGTCCCTTAATGGGCCAAATTTGCATATTTGACAAAAACGACTAACTGCATCTTGTAGAGGACCTTCGATAACCCTAGTGTGCGCTGACATAGCTCCTAGTAACCACATGCCCGAAAAGTGTTCGATTCTTACAGAGACAGTGTGATATGAGATTCCTGTGAGTCTCATATGAGATTCATGTGAGTCTCATATGAGATTCTTGTGAGTCTCATATGAGATTCCTGTGAGTCTCATATGAGATTCTTGTGAGTGTGACAGAGAGAGTATCTCTGTCTGTCACATCTCACTCTGCGAGAGAGATGCGTACCCGACTCTAGTCTGACCACTCATTCCAGCCAACGGCACGACAGATGATCTACCGATACACCGGCGGGAACACGGTCGATCTGCTGATACACCGGCGGGAACCACGGGACGCGTGTCGCTCGTCCATTGGCCGAGGCGCCACTACACGCCCCACCCCCTTCCCTATATAAGCCACCTTCACCACTCAATCAGGGGTTCAGTACGGCGGTATCTGATACTCAGATGCCAGTCCTGAGACCTTCGGTCCCTCCATTGACCACCTGAGGGGTGCCGTCCCCGCGTCCACACTGGGGTCTTCCCCTTTTCCTATCCATTCCTCATGTGTATGTGTCATGCAAGATAAAGATGCCAACCATCTAGAGTCTTGTATTGCACCTGCATTGTGACCTCATATGAGACTCCAATGATTCTCATATGAGACTCACATGAATCTCAAATGAGACTCACATGAATCTCATATGAGACTCCACTGAATCTCATATGAGACTCACAGGAATCTCATATGAGACTCACATGAATCTCATATGAGACTCACATGAATCTCATATGAGACTCACATGAATCTCATATGAGACTCACAGGAATCTCATATGAGACTCACAGGAATCTCATATGAGACTCCAATGAATCTCATATGAGACTCACAAGAATCTCATATGAGACTCACAGGAATCTCATATGAGACTCACAGGAATCTCATATGAGACTCACAGGAATCTCATATGAGACTCTAATGAATCTCATATGAGACTCACAGGAATCTCATATGAGACTCACAGAAATCTCATATGAGACTCACATGAATCTCATATGAGACTCCAATGAATCTCATATGAGACTCACAAGAATCTCATATGAGACTCACAGGAATCTCATATGAGACTCACATGAATCTCATATGAGACTCACAGGAATCTCATATGAGACTCCAATGAATCTCATATGTATGAGACTCACATGAATCTCATATGAGACTCCAATGAATCTCATATGAGACTCACATGAATCTCATATAAGACTCCAACGAATCTCATATGAGACTCACATGAATCTCATATGAGACTCACATGAATATCATATGAGACTCACATGAATATCATATGAGACTCACAGGAATCTCATATGAGACTCCAATGAATCTCATATGAGACTCACTCATGTGAGACTCATATGAGAGATTCATTGAAATCTCATATGAGATTCATGTGAGTCTCATATGAGATTCATGTGAGTCTCATATGGAATTCATGTGAGTCTCATATGAGATTCATATGAGATTTCTCATATGAGATTCATGGGAGTCTCATATGAGATTCCTGTTAGTCTCATATGAGATTCCTGTGAGTCTCATATGAGATTCATTGGAGTCTCATATGAGATTCATGTGAGTTTCATATGAGATTCCTGTGAGTCTCATATGAGATTCCTGTGAGTCTCATATGAGATTCCTGTGAGTCTCATATGAGATTCATGTGAGTCTCATATGAGATTCCTGTGAGTCTCATATGAGATTCATTGGAGTCTCATATGAGATTCCTGTGAGTCTCATATGAGATTCATGTGAGTCTCATATGAGATTCATGTGAGTCTCATATGAGATTCGTTGGAGTCTTATATGAGATTCATGTGAGTCTCATATGAGATTCATTGGAGTCTCATATGAGATTCCTGTGAGTCTCATATGAGATTCATTGGAGTCTCATATGAGATTCCTGTGAGTCTCATATGAGATTCATGTGAGTCTCATATGAGATTCCTGTGAGTCTCAAATTGTCGGTAACCCCGAGTTAACTCAACGATGACGTCACTGCTGATCGCTACGATCTCCAGTGTCTCCCACGGTCGGCGCCGCCGATGGCTCCGCCGCCGTGCCGATGATGGCTTCGCCGACGCCGCGTTTACGGCTCCGATAATGGCCCCGCCGCCGGCGCCGTACAACGCATACATTAACCAAATCATATATAAGTTGCCCTCACAGACTGAATAAACCATTCCACCTAAAGCGTATGTAGGCGTGGGGTCGTGTTCTACATTTGGCGACCATGGCAGGGATCTCCATCAAGAAAGAAGACGTACAGCAGCTGCTCCACTCCGACGTCGTCAGCCTCCCTGTCGATGAGGTACGACCATCTCTCCTACTAGGCAGTACAGACATGTGGCAACTACTCGACTCCCTCGACCGAACCACACTGCCTTCCGGCTTCCAACTGATCGGATCTCGCGTCGGTAACATCCTAACCGGACGCGGCAACATTACAGCGCCACATTTTCACATGCACCTGTCCAACCATGAGCATGCAACAAAGAGCTCAATCCTCACTGACTACGATCGTGCAAATAACATATACATCGAGGATTTCTTGCCCCAAGAGACGCTTAGAATCGAGCCTCTCACCACACAAGAAGACGAAGACCAGCTGGCAGTGCAACAGTTCAACAACACCGTATCACGCGACGATGACGGCAGGTACGAAGTGTCTTGGCCTTGGCGCTCCCCTCAACCAACCCTTCTCTCTAACAACACAACTGCTGTTTCTCGCTCGCATAGAGTCCACAAAAGACTCAAAGATGATCCGACACTGGCAAAATACGACGAAATCATCAAGGATCAACTAGTTAAACTACATAGCCCTCGAGTGCGGCATGTTCAAGAAGTGTTCCCGCAGAATGCAAAAACGGAGGCAAGAAAGAAGATGTCGCTAAACTGGAAAATCCCGTCAACAACAAGTGAACGAGGATTACTTCAATTCGCCCTTTACTGAGGATGAGTGACAAATCTGTCCCTAATCTACATATAGAAATAGAATCACAACCGTCTAGCGTATACAACATTGTAAAGTCGCAATCCCCTGCATTTCTACATCATGGACTACAGTTATTCTACTTTACAAATTTTCAACAATTCTCTACATTTTCAATCTGCAAATTCACAAAATTGCAGTTCTATTTCTACAAACAGCTGATCCGCCGATGAGCTATTGTGAATCACTCGGCGCCATTTCACTCGACACCACAAGAATTCTTGCTTTCAATTTTCGGCCGCGGAGGGTCCCGATGAGAGTATGATCATACTACATACTGCTTCTCACACCTCGTCATCACACCAGCTCGTGTGAGGAGAATGGACGTAAGGACCAGCTAAAAGTATCTTTCGACATCAAAGAAAGAGGCCGCGTACTACAAACTACATTGCGACTTTCGACTACATATTCATTCTACACATATCAAGCAACTCTATTCAACAATGTGAACCAAGTAACAGATGCGTAATTCGACAAATGACTCAGTCTACATTTCTTTCTATCGACAGTTTATGAACGGCAACTCGTATATATCAACATCTACTTGCACCGTCCATCTACTTCGGCGGAGTGTCGGTAACCCCGAGTTAACTCAACGATGACGTCACTGCTGATCGCTACGATCTCCAGTGTCTCCCACGGTCGGCGCCGCCGATGGCTCCGCCGCCGTGCCGATGATGGCTTCGCCGACGCCGCGTTTACGGCTCCGATAATGGCCCCGCCGCCGGCGCCGTACAACGCATACATTAACCAAATCATATATAAGTTGCCCTCACAGACTGAATAAACCATTCCACCTAAAGCGTATGTAGGCGTGGGGTCGTGTTCTACACAAATGAGATTCCTGTGAGTCTCATATGAGATTCATTGGAGTCTCATATGAGATTCATGTGAGTCTCATATGAGATTTCTGTGAGTCTCATATGAGATTCCTGTGAGTCTCATATGAGATTCATTAGAGTCTCATATGAGATTCCTGTGAGTCTCATATGAGATTCATGTGAGTCTCATATGATATTCATGTGAGTCTCATATGAGATTCCTGTGAGTCTCATATGAGATTCCTGTGAGTCTCATATGAGATTCCTGTGAGTCTCATATGAGATTCATGTGAGTCTCATATGAGATTCATGTGAGTCTCATATGAGATTCCTGTGAGTCTCATATGAGATTCCTGTGAGTCTCATATGAGATTCATTGGAGTCTCATATGAGATTCCTGTGAGTCTCATATGAGATTCATTGAAGTCTTATATGAGATTCATGTGAGTCTCATATGAGATTCCTGTGAGTCTCATATGAGATTCCTGTGAGTCTCATATGAGATTCATTGAAATCTCATATGAGATTCATGTGAGTCTCATATGAGATTCCTGTGAGTCTCATATGAGATTCATGTGAGTCTCATATGAGATTCATGTGAGTCTCATATGAGATTCCTGTGAGTCTCAAATTGTCGGTAACCCCGAGTTAACTCAACGATGACGTCACTGCTGATCGCTACGATCTCCAGTGTCTCCCACGGTCGGCGCCGCCGATGGCTCCGCCGCCGTGCCGATGATGGCTTCGCCGACGCCGCGTTTACGGCTCCGATAATGGCCCCGCCGCCGGCGCCGTACAACGCATACATTAACCAAATCATATATAAGTTGCCCTCACAGACTGAATAAACCATTCCACCTAAAGCGTATGTAGGCGTGGGGTCGTGTTCTACATTTGGCGACCATGGCAGGGATCTCCATCAAGAAAGAAGACGTACAGCAGCTGCTCCACTCCGACGTCGTCAGCCTCCCTGTCGATGAGGTACGACCATCTCTCCTACTAGGCAGTACAGACATGTGGCAACTACTCGACTCCCTCGACCGAACCACACTGCCTTCCGGCTTCCAACTGATCGGATCTCGCGTCGGTAACATCCTAACCGGACGCGGCAACATTACAGCGCCACATTTTCACATGCACCTGTCCAACCATGAGCATGCAACAAAGAGCTCAATCCTCACTGACTACGATCGTGCAAATAACATATACATCGAGGATTTCTTGCCCCAAGAGACGCTTAGAATCGAGCCTCTCACCACACAAGAAGACGAAGACCAGCTGGCAGTGCAACAGTTCAACAACACCGTATCACGCGACGATGACGGCAGGTACGAAGTGTCTTGGCCTTGGCGCTCCCCTCAACCAACCCTTCTCTCTAACAACACAACTGCTGTTTCTCGCTCGCATAGAGTCCACAAAAGACTCAAAGATGATCCGACACTGGCAAAATACGACGAAATCATCAAGGATCAACTAGTTAAACTACATAGCCCTCGAGTGCGGCATGTTCAAGAAGTGTTCCCGCAGAATGCAAAAACGGAGGCAAGAAAGAAGATGTCGCTAAACTGGAAAATCCCGTCAACAACAAGTGAACGAGGATTACTTCAATTCGCCCTTTACTGAGGATGAGTGACAAATCTGTCCCTAATCTACATATAGAAATAGAATCACAACCGTCTAGCGTATACAACATTGTAAAGTCGCAATCCCCTGCATTTCTACATCATGGACTACAGTTATTCTACTTTACAAATTTTCAACAATTCTCTACATTTTCAATCTGCAAATTCACAAAATTGCAGTTCTATTTCTACAAACAGCTGATCCGCCGATGAGCTATTGTGAATCACTCGGCGCCATTTCACTCGACACCACAAGAATTCTTGCTTTCAATTTTCGGCCGCGGAGGGTCCCGATGAGAGTATGATCATACTACATACTGCTTCTCACACCTCGTCATCACACCAGCTCGTGTGAGGAGAATGGACGTAAGGACCAGCTAAAAGTATCTTTCGACATCAAAGAAAGAGGCCGCGTACTACAAACTACATTGCGACTTTCGACTACATATTCATTCTACACATATCAAGCAACTCTATTCAACAATGTGAACCAAGTAACAGATGCGTAATTCGACAAATGACTCAGTCTACATTTCTTTCTATCGACAGTTTATGAACGGCAACTCGTATATATCAACATCTACTTGCACCGTCCATCTACTTCGGCGGAGTGTCGGTAACCCCGAGTTAACTCAACGATGACGTCACTGCTGATCGCTACGATCTCCAGTGTCTCCCACGGTCGGCGCCGCCGATGGCTCCGCCGCCGTGCCGATGATGGCTTCGCCGACGCCGCGTTTACGGCTCCGATAATGGCCCCGCCGCCGGCGCCGTACAACGCATACATTAACCAAATCATATATAAGTTGCCCTCACAGACTGAATAAACCATTCCACCTAAAGCGTATGTAGGCGTGGGGTCGTGTTCTACACAAATGAGATTCCTGTGAGTCTCATATGAGATTCATTGGAGTCTCATATGAGATTCATGTGAGTCTCATATGAGATTTCTGTGAGTCTCATATGAGATTCCTGTGAGTCTCATATGAGATTCATTAGAGTCTCATATGAGATTCCTGTGAGTCTCATATGAGATTCATGTGAGTCTCATATGATATTCATGTGAGTCTCATATGAGATTCCTGTGAGTCTCATATGAGATTCCTGTGAGTCTCATATGAGATTCCTGTGAGTCTCATATGAGATTCATGTGAGTCTCATATGAGATTCATGTGAGTCTCATATGAGATTCCTGTGAGTCTCATATGAGATTCCTGTGAGTCTCATATGAGATTCATTGGAGTCTCATATGAGATTCCTGTGAGTCTCATATGAGATTCATTGAAGTCTTATATGAGATTCATGTGAGTCTCATATGAGATTCCTGTGAGTCTCATATGAGATTCCTGTGAGTCTCATATGAGATTCATTGAAATCTCATATGAGATTCATGTGAGTCTCATATGAGATTCCTGTGAGTCTCATATGAGATTCATGTGAGTCTCATATGAGATTCATGTGAGTCTCATATGAGATTCATGTGAGTCTCATATGAGATTCATTGGAGTCTCATATGAGATTCCTGTGAGTCTCATATGAGATTCCTGTGAGTCTCATATGAGATTTATTGGATTCTCATATGAGATTCCTGTGAGTCTCATATGAGATTCATGTGAGTCTCATATGAGATTCATGTGAGTCTCATATGAGATTCGTTGGAGTCTTATATGAGATTCATGTGAGTCTCATATGAGATTCATTGGAGTCTCATATGAGATTCCTGTGAGTCTCATATGAGATTCCTGTGAGTCTCATATGAGATTCCTGTGAGTCTCATATGAGATTCATTGGAGTCTCATATGAGATTCATGTGAGTCTCATATGAGATTTCTGTGAGTCTCATATGAGATTCCTGTGAGTCTCATATGAGATTCATTAGAGTCTCATATGAGATTCCTGTGAGTCTCATATGAGATTCCTGTGAGTCTCATATGAGATTCATGTGAGTCTCATATGCTATTCCTGTGAGTCTCATATGAGATTCCTGTGAGTCTCATATGAGATTCATTGGAGTCTCATATGAGATTCATGTGAGTCTCATATGAGATTCATGTGAGTCTCATATGAGAATCATTGGAGTCTCATATGAGATTCCTGTGAGTCTCATATGAGATTCATGTGAGTCTCATATGAGATTCATGTGAGTCTCATATGAGATTCCTGTGAGTCTCATATGAGATTCATTGGAGTCTCATATGAGATTCATGTGAGTCTCATATGAGATTCATGTGAGTCTCATATTAGAATCATTGGAGTCTCATATGAGATTCCTGTGAGTCTCATATGAGATTCATGTGAGTCTCATATGAGATTCATGTGAGTCTCATATGATATTCATGTGAGTCTCATATGAGATTCCTGTGAGTCTCATATGAGATTCCTGTGAGTCTCATATGAGATTCATTGGAGTCTCATATGAGATTCATGTGAGTCTCATATGAGATTCCTGTGAGTCTCATATGAGATTCCTGTGAGTCTCATATGAGATTCATTGGAGTCTCATATGAGATTCCTGTGAGTCTCATATGAGATTCATTGAAGTCTCATATGAGATTCATGTGAGTCTCATATGAGATGCCTGTGAGTCTCATATGAGATTCCTGTGAGTCTCATATGAGATTCATTGAAATCTCATATGAGATTCATGTGAGTCTCATATGAGATTCCTGTGAGTCTCATATGAGATTCATGTGAGTCTCATATGAGATTCATGTGAGTCTCATATGAGATTCATGTGAGTCTCATATGAGATTCATTGGAGTCTCATATGAGATTCCTGTGAGTCTCATATGAGATTCCTGTGAGTCTCATATGAGATTTATTGGAGTCTCATATGAGATTCCTGTGAGTCTCATATGAGATTCATGTGAGTCTCATATGAGATTCATGTGAGTCTCATATGAGATTCGTTGGAGTCTTATATGAGATTCATGTGAGTCTCATATGAGATTTATTGGAGTCTCATATGGGATTCCTGTGAGTCTCATATGAGATTCCTGTGAGTCTCATATGAGATTCCTGTGAGTCTCATATGAGATTCATTGGAGTCTCATATGAGATTCATGTGAGTCTCATATGAGATTTCTGTGAGTCTCATATGAGATTCCTGTGAGTCTCATATGAGATTCATTAGAGTCTCATATGAGATTCCTGTGAGTCTCATATGAGATTCCTGTGAGTCTCATATGAGATTCATGTGAGTCTCATATGATATTCCTGTGAGTCTCATATGAGATTCCTGTGAGTCTCATATGAGATTCATTGGAGTCTCATATGAGATTCATGTGAGTCTCATATGAGATTCATTGGAGTCTCATATGAGAATCATTGGAGTCTCATATGAGATTCCTGTGAGTCTCATATGAGATTCCTGTGAGTCTCATATGAGATTCATTGGAGTCTCATATGAGATTCATGTGAGTCTCATATGAGATTCCTGTGAGTCTCATATGAGATTCCTGTGAGTCTCATATGAGATTCATTGGAGTCTCATATGAGATTCCTGTGAGTCTCATATGAGATTCATTGAAGTCTCATATGAGATTCATGTGAGTCTCATATGAGATTCCTGTGAGTCTCATATGAGATTCCTGTGAGTCTCATATGAGATTCATTGAAATCTCATATGAGATTCATGTGAGTCTCATATGAGATTCCTGTGAGTCTCATATGAGATTCATGTGAGTCTCATATGAGATTCATGTGAGTCTCATATGAGATTCATGTGAGTCTCATATGAGATTCATTGGAGTCTCATATGAGATTCCTGTGAGTCTCATATGAGATTCCTGTGAGTCTCATATGAGATTTATTGGAGTCTCATATGAGATTCCTGTGAGTCTCATATGAGATTCATGTGAGTCTCATATGAGATTCATGTGAGTCTCATATGAGATTCGTTGGAGTCTTATATGAGATTCATGTGAGTCTCATATGAGATTTATTGGAGTCTCATATGGGATTCCTGTGAGTCTCATATGAGATTCCTGTGAGTCTCATATGAGATTCCTGTGAGTCTCATATGAGATTCATTGGAGTCTCATATGAGATTCATGTGAGTCTCATATGAGATTTCTGTGAGTCTCATATGAGATTCCTGTGAGTCTCATATGAGATTCCTGTGAGTCTCATATGAGATTCCTGTGAGTCTCATATGAGATTCCTGTGAGTCTCATATGAGATTCATGTGAGTCTCATATGATATTCCTGTGAGTCTCATATGAGATTCCTGTGAGTCTCATATGAGATTCATTGGAGTCTCATATGAGATTCATGTGAGTCTCATATGAGATTCATTGGAGTCTCATATGAGAATCATTGGAGTCTCATATGAGATTCCTGTGAGTCTCATATGAGATTCATGTGAGTCTCATATGAGATTCATGTGAGTCTCATATGAGATTCCTGTGAGTCTCATATGAGATTCATGTGAGTCTCATATGAGATTCCTGTGAGTCTCATATGAGATTCCTGTGAGTCTCATATGAGATTCATGTGAGTCTCATGTGAGATTCATGTGAGTCTCATATGAGATTCCTGTGAGTCTCATATGAGATTCATGTGAGTCTCATATGAGATTCATTGGAGTCTCATATGAGATTCCTGTGAGTCTCATATGAGATTCATGTGAGTCTCATATGAGATTCATGTGAGTCTCATATGAGATTCATGTGAGACTCATATGAGATTCCTGTGAGTCTCATATGAGATTCATTGGAGTCTCATATAAGATTCATGTGAGTCTCATATGAGATTCATGTGAGTCTCATATGGAATTCATGTGAGTCTCATATGAGATCTATATGAGATTTCTCATATGAGATTCATTGGAGTCTCATATGAGATTCCTGTTAGTCTCATATGAGATTCCTGTGAGTCTCATATGAGATTCATTGGAGTCTCATATGAGATTCATGTGAGTTTCATATGAGATTCCTGTGAGTCTCATATGAGATTCCTGTGAGTCTCATATGAGATTCCTGTGAGTCTCATATGAGATTCATTGGAGTCTCATATGAGATTCATGTGAGTCTCATATGAGATTCATTGGAGTCTCATATGAGATTTATTGGAGTCTCATATGGGATTCCTGTGAGTCTCATATGAGATTCCTGTGAGTCTCATATGAGATTCCTGTGAGTCTCATATGAGATTCATTGGAGTCTCATATGAGATTCATGTGAGTCTCATATGAGATTTCTGTGAGTCTCATATGAGATTCCTGTGAGTCTCATATGAGATTCATTAGAGTCTCATATGAGATTCCTGTGAGTCTCATATGAGATTCCTGTGAGTCTCATATGAGATTCATGTGAGTCTCATATGATATTCCTGTGAGTCTCATATGAGATTCCTGTGAGTCTCATATGAGATTCATTGGAGTCTCATATGAGATTCATGTGAGTCTCATATGAGATTCATTGGAGTCTCATATGAGAATCATTGGAGTCTCATATGAGATTCCTGTGAGTCTCATATGAGATTCCTGTGAGTCTCATATGAGATTCATTGGAGTCTCATATGAGATTCATGTGAGTCTCATATGAGATTCCTGTGAGTCTCATATGAGATTCCTGTGAGTCTCATATGAGATTCATTGGAGTCTCATATGAGATTCATGTGAGTTTCATATGAGATTCCTGTGAGTCTCATATGAGATTCCTGTGAGTCTCATATGAGATTCCTGTGAGTCTCATATGAGATTCATTGGAGTCTCATATGAGATTCATGTGAGTCTCATATGAGATTCATTGGAGTCTCATATGAGATTTATTGGAGTCTCATATGGGATTCCTGTGAGTCTCATATGAGATTCCTGTGAGTCTCATATGAGATTCCTGTGAGTCTCATATGAGATTCATTGGAGTCTCATATGAGATTCATGTGAGTCTCATATGAGATTTCTGTGAGTCTCATATGAGATTCCTGTGAGTCTCATATGAGATTCATTAGAGTCTCATATGAGATTCCTGTGAGTCTCATATGAGATTCCTGTGAGTCTCATATGAGATTCATGTGAGTCTCATATGATATTCCTGTGAGTCTCATATGAGATTCCTGTGAGTCTCATATGAGATTCATTGGAGTCTCATATGAGATTCATGTGAGTCTCATATGAGATTCATTGGAGTCTCATATGAGAATCATTGGAGTCTCATATGAGATTCCTGTGAGTCTCATATGAGATTCCTGTGAGTCTCATATGAGATTCATTGGAGTCTCATATGAGATTCATGTGAGTCTCATATGAGATTCCTGTGAGTCTCATATGAGATTCCTGTGAGTCTCATATGAGATTCATTGGAGTCTCATATGAGATTCCTGTGAGTCTCATATGAGATTCATTGAAGTCTCATATGAGATTCATGTGAGTCTCATATGAGATTCCTGTGAGTCTCATATGAGATTCCTGTGAGTCTCATATGAGATTCATTGAAATCTCATATGAGATTCATGTGAGTCTCATATGAGATTCATGTGAGTCTCATATGAGATTCCTGTGAGTCTCATATGAGATTCATGTGAGTCTCATATGAGATTCATGTGAGTCTCATATGAGATTCATGTGAGTCTCATATGAGATTCATTGGAGTCTCATATGAGATTCCTGTGAGTCTCATATGAGATTCCTGTGAGTCTCATATGAGATTTATTGGAGTCTCATATGAGATTCCTGTGAGTCTCATATGAGATTCATGTGAGTCTCATATGAGATTCATGTGAGTCTCATATGAGATTCGTTGGAGTCTTATATGAGATTCATGTGAGTCTCATATGAGATTTATTGGAGTCTCATATGGGATTCCTGTGAGTCTCATATGAGATTCCTGTGAGTCTCATATGAGATTCCTGTGAGTCTCATATGAGATTCATTGGAGTCTCATATGAGATTCATGTGAGTCTCATATGAGATTTCTGTGAGTCTCATATGAGATTCCTGTGAGTCTCATATGAGATTCATTAGAGTCTCATATGAGATTCCTGTGAGTCTCATATGAGATTCCTGTGAGTCTCATATGAGATTCATGTGAGTCTCATATGATATTCCTGTGAGTCTCATATGAGATTCCTGTGAGTCTCATATGAGATTCATTGGAGTCTCATATGAGATTCATGTGAGTCTCATATGAGATTCATTGGAGTCTCATATGAGAATCATTGGAGTCTCATATGAGATTCCTGTGAGTCTCATATGAGATTCATGTGAGTCTCATATGAGATTCATGTGAGTCTCATATGAGATTCCTGTGAGTCTCATATGAGATTCATGTGAGTCTCATATGAGATTCCTGTGAGTCTCATATGAGATTCCTGTGAGTCTCATATGAGATTCATGTGAGTCTCATGTGAGATTCATGTGAGTCTCATATGAGATTCCTGTGAGTCTCATATGAGATTCATGTGAGTCTCATATGAGATTCATTGGAGTCTCATATGAGATTCCTGTGAGTCTCATATGAGATTCATGTGAGTCTCATATGAGATTCATGTGAGTCTCATATGAGATTCATGTGAGACTCATATGAGATTCCTGTGAGTCTCATATGAGATTCATTGGAGTCTCATATAAGATTCATGTGAGTCTCATATGAGATTCATGTGAGTCTCATATGGAATTCATGTGAGTCTCATATGAGATCCATATGAGATTTCTCATATGAGATTCATTGGAGTCTCATATGAGATTCCTGTTAGTCTCATATGAGATTCCTGTGAGTCTCATATGAGATTCATTGGAGTCTCATATGAGATTCATGTGAGTTTCATATGAGATTCCTGTGAGTCTCATATGAGATTCCTGTGAGTCTCATATGAGATTCCTGTGAGTCTCATATGAGATTCATTGGAGTCTCATATGAGATTCATGTGAGTCTCATATGAGATTCATGTGAGTCTCATATGAGATTCATTGGAGTCTCATATGAGATTCATGTGAGTCTCATATGAGATTCGTTGGAGTCTTATATGAGATTCATGTGAGTCTCATATGAGATTCATTGGAGTCTCATATGAGATTCCTGTGAGTCTCATATGAGATTCATTGGAGTCTCATATGAGATTCCTGTGAGTCTCATATGAGATTCATGTGAGTCTCATATGAGATTCCTGTGAGTCTCAAATTGTCGGTAACCCCGAGTTAACTCAACGATGACGTCACTGCTGATCGCTACGATCTCCAGTGTCTCCCACGGTCGGCGCCGCCGATGGCTCCGCCGCCGTGCCGATGATGGCTTCGCCGACGCCGCGTTTACGGCTCCGATAATGGCCCCGCCGCCGGCGCCGTACAACGCATACATTAACCAAGTCATATATAAGTTGCCCTCACAGACTGAATAAACCATTCCACCTAAAGCGTATGTAGGCGTGGGGTCGTGTTCTACATTTGGCGACCATGGCAGGGATCTCCATCAAGAAAGAAGACGTACAGCAGCTGCTCCACTCCGACGTCGTCAGCCTCCCTGTCGATGAGGTACGACCATCTCTCCTACTAGGCAGTACAGACATGTGGCAACTACTCGACTCCCTCGACCGAACCACACTGCCTTCCGGCTTCCAACTGATCGGATCTCGCGTCGGTAACATCCTAACCGGACGCGGCAACATTACAGCGCCACATTTTCACATGCACCTGTCCAACCATGAGCATGCAACAAAGAGCTCAATCCTCACTGACTACGATCGTGCAAATAACATATACATCGAGGATTTCTTGCCCCAAGAGACGCTTAGAATCGAGCCTCTCACCACACAAGAAGACGAAGACCAGCTGGCAGTGCAACAGTTCAACAACACCGTATCACGCGACGATGACGGCAGGTACGAAGTGTCTTGGCCTTGGCGCTCCCCTCAACCAACCCTTCTCTCTAACAACACAACTGCTGTTTCTCGCTCGCATAGAGTCCACAAAAGACTCAAAGATGATCCGACACTGGCAAAATACGACGAAATCATCAAGGATCAACTAGTTAACCTACATAGCCCACGAGTGCGGCATGTTCAAGAAGTGTTCCCGCAGAATGCAAAAACGGAGGCAAGAAAGAAGATGTCGCTAAACTGGGAAATCCCGTCAACAACAAATGAACGAGGATTACTTCAATTCGCCTCTACTGAGGATGAGTGACAAATCTGTCCCTAATCTACATATAGAAATAGAATCACAACCGTCTAGCGTATACAACATTGTAAAGTCGCAATCCCCTGCATTTCTACATCATGGACTACAGTTATTCTACTTTACAAATTTTCAACAATTCTCTACATTTTCAATCTGCAAATTCACAAAATTGCAGTTCTATTTCTACAAACAGCTGATCCGCCGATGAGCTATTGTGAATCACTCGGCGCCATTTCACTCGACACCACAAGAATTCTTGCTTTCAATTTTCGGCCGCGGAGGGTCCCGATGAGAGTATGATCATACTACATACTGCTTCTCACACCTCGTCATCACACCAGCTCGTGTGAGGAGAATGGACGTAAGGACCAGCTAAAAGTATCTTTCGACATCAAAGAAAGAGGCCGCGTACTACAAACTACATTGCGACTTTCGACTACATATTCATTCTACACATATCAAGCAACTCTATTCAACAATGTGAACCAAGTAACAGATGCGTAATTCGACAAATGACTCAGTCTACATTTCTTTCTATCGACAGTTTATGAACGGCAACTCGTATATATCAACATCTACTTGCACCGTCCATCTACTTCGGCGGAGTGTCGGTAACCCCGAGTTCACTCAACGATGACGTCACTGCTGATCGCTACGATCTCCAGTGTCTCCCACGGTCGGCGCCGCCGATGGCTCCGCCGCCGTGCCGATGATGGCTTCGCCGACGCCGCGTTTACGGCTCCGATAATGGCCCCGCCGCCGGCGCCGTACAACGCATACTTCAACCAAATCATATATAAGTTGCCCTCACAGACTGAATAAACCATTCCACCTAAAGCGTATGTAGGCGTGGGGTCGTGTTCTACACAAGTGAGATTCCTGTGAGTCTCATATGAGATTCATTGGAGTCTCATATGAGATTCATGTGAGTCTCATATGAGATTTCTGTGAGTCTCATATGAGATTCCTGTGAGTCTCATATGAGATTCATTAGAGTCTCATATGAGATTCCTGTGAGTCTCATATGAGATTCCTGTGAGTCTCATATGAGATTCATGTGAGTCTCATATGATATTCATGTGAGTCTCATATGAGATTCCTGTGAGTCTCATATGAGATTCCTGTGAGTCTCATATGAGATTCATTGGAGTCTCATATGAGATTCATGTGAGTCTCATATGAGATTCCTGTGAGTCTCATATGAGATTCCTGTGAGTCTCATATGAGATTCATTGGAGTCTCATATGAGATTCCTGTGAGTCTCATATGAGATTCATTGAAGTCTTATATGAGATTCATGTGAGTCTTCTTGATCGAAGCGAACCTTGATCGAAGCGCGTTCGAGGCTCGATAGAGGGGTAATAGAAGGTTGATAGAGGGTGCCTCGAACAGAGGCGAGCCTCTATCAACCTTCTAACATCTCTCTATCGCTCGGATTGTAATAGGGATTCGTTAGGGTCAAACGCTCCCGTTTGGATCTATCGATGCTATAGAGGCTCGAACACGCGAGTGGAAGACGAAATAGTGTGCTTTCACGGAGAGCGCAGAGGTCCGAACATGCGTTAGGGTCTGCCGAGTAGCTAAGAACCCCCTTCACAGGAATCTCATATGAGACTCACAGGAATCTCATATGAGACTAACAGGAATCTCATATGAGACTAACAGGAATCTCATATGAGACTCACATGAATCTCATATGAGACTCACAGGAATCTCATATGAGACTAACAGGAATCTCATATGAGACTAACAGGAATCTCATATGAGACTCCAATGAATCTCATATGAGAAATCTCATATGAATCTCATATGAGACTCACATGAATTCCATATGAGACTCACATGAATCTCATATGAGACTCACATGAATCTCATATGAGACTCACATGAATCTCATATGAGACTCACATGAATCTCACATGAGACTCACAGGAATCTCATATGAGACTCCAATGAATCTCATATGAGACTCCAATGAATCTCATATGAGACTCCAATGAATCTCATATGAGACTCCAATGAATCTCATATGAGAAATCTCATAGGAATCTCATATGATACTCACATGAATTCCATATGAGACTCACAGGAATCTCATATGAGACTCACATGAATCTCATATGAGACTCACAGGAATCTCATATGAGACTCACATGAATCTCATATGAGACTCCAATGAATCTCATATGAGACTCACAGGAATCTCATATGAGACTCACATGAATCTCATATGAGACTCCAATGAATCTCATATGAGACTCACAGGAATCTCATATGAGACTCACATGAATCTCATATGAGACTCCAATGAATCTCATATGAGACTCACAGGAATCTCATATGAGACTCACAGGAATCTCATATGAGACTCACATGAATCTCATATGAGACTCACATGAATCTCATATGAGACTCACATGAATCTAATATGAGACTCCAATGAATCTCATATGAGACTCACAGGAATTTCATATGAGACTAACAGGAATCTCATATGAGACTCCAATGAATCTCATATGAGAAATCTCACAGGAATCTCATATGAGACTCCAATGAATCTCATATGAGACTCACAGGAATCTCATATGAGACTCACAGGAATCTCATATGAGACTCACATGAATTTCATATGAGACTCACAGGAATCTCATATGAGACTCACAGGAATCTCATATGAGACTCACAGGAATCTCATATGAGACTCACAGGAGTCTCATATGAGACTCACATGAATCTCATATGAGACTCACAGGAATCTCATATGAGACTCACAGGAATCTCATATGAGATTCATTGAAATCTCATATGAGACTCACAGGAATCTCATATGAGACTCCAATGAATCTCATATGAGACTCCAATGAATCTCATATGAGACTCACATGAATCTCATATGAGACTCACATGAATCTCATATGAGACTCACATGAATCTCATATGAGACTCACATGAATCTCATATGAGACTCACAGGAATCTCATATGAGACTCACATGAATCTCATATGAGATTTCAATGAATCTCATATGAGACTCACAGGAATCTCATATGAGACTCACAGGAATCTCATATGAGACTCACATGAATCTCATATAAGACTTCAATGAATCTCATATGAGACTCACAGGAATCTCATATGAGACTCCAATGAATCTCATATGAGACTCACAGGAATCTCATATGAGACTCACAGGAATCTCATATGAGACTCACTTGAATCTCATATGAGACTCCAATGAATCTCATATGAGACTCACATGAATCTCATATGAGACTCACAGGAATCTCATATGAGACTCACATGAATCTCATATGAGACTCACAGGAAAATCTCATATGAATTCCATATGAGACTCACAGGAATCTCATATGAGACTCACAGGAATCTCATATGAGACTCACATGAATCTCATATGAGACTCACAGGAATCTCATATGAGACTCACAGGAATCTCATATGAGACTCCAATGAATCTCATATGAGACTCACAGGAATCTCATATGAGACTCACATGAATCTCATATGAGACTCCAATGAATCTCATATGAGACTCACAGGAATCTCATATGATACTCACAGGAATCTCATATGAGACTCACATGAATCTCATATGAAACTCACATGAATCTCATATGAGACTCACAAGAATCTCATATGAGACTCACAGGAATCTCATATGAGACTCACAGGAATCTCATATGAGACTCACAGGAATCTCATATGAGACTCACATGAATCTCATATGAGACTCACATGAATCTCATATGAGACTCACAGGAATCTCATATGAGACTAACAGGAATCTCATATGAGACTAACAGGAATCTCATATGAGACTCACATGAATCTCATATGAGACTCACAGGAATCTCATATGAGACTAACAGGAATCTCATATGAGACTAACAGGAATCTCATATGAGACTCCAATGATTCTCATATGAGAAATCTCATATGAATCTCATATGAGACTCACATGAATTCCATATGAGACTCACATGAATCTCATATGAGACTCACATGAATCTCATATGAGACTCACATGAATCTCACATGAGACTCACAGGAATCTCATATGAGACTCACATGAATCTCACATGAGACTCACAGGAATCTCATATGAGACTCACAGGAATCTCATATGAGACTCACATGAATCTCATATGAGACTCCAATGAATCTCATATGAGACTCACAGGAATCTCATATGAGACTCACATGAATCTCATATGAGACTCACAGGAATCTCATATGAGACTCACAGGAATCTCATATGAGACTCCAATGAATCTCATATGAAAAATCTCATATGAATTCCATATGAGACTCACATGAATTCCATATGAGACTCACATGAATTCCATATGAGACTCACAGGAATCTCATATGAGACTCACATGAATCTCATATGAGACTCACAGGAATCTCATATGAGACTCCAATGAATCTCATATGAAAAATCTCATATGAATTCCATATGAGACTCACATGAATTCCATATGAGACTCACATGAATTCCATATGAGACTCACAGGAATCTCATATGAGACTCACATGAATCTCATATGAGACTCACAGGAATCTCATATGAGACTCACATGAATCTCATATGAGACTCTAATGAATCTCATATGAGACTCACAGGAATCTCATATGAGACTCACATGAATCTCATATGAGACTCCAATGAATCTCATATGAGACTCACATGAATCTCATATGAGACTCCAATGAATCTCATATGAGACTCACAGGAATCTCATATGAGACTCACAGGAATCTCATATGATACTCACATGAATCTCATATGAGACTCCAATGAATCTCATATGAGACTTCAATGAATCTCATATGAGACTCACAGGAATCTCATATGAGACTCACAGGAATCTCATATGAGACTCCAATGAATCTCATATGAGACTCACAGGAATCTCATATGAGACTCACAGGAATCTCATATGAGACTCACAGGAATCTCATATGAGACTCACATGAATCTCATATTATCTCTCAAAAGTACTTGCGTAAAGAGAGTCAGTTTGTCTTGACCCAATTCAACAAAAGCGCATGCATAAAACGTTTACAAATACTAACACAAACCTGCATCTCTCTCTCGCTCGCTCGCTCTCTCTCTCTCTCTCTCTCTCTCTCTCTCTCTCTCTCTCTCTCCAATATAAATATTCTTTAGTTGTATTCTCATATTCTATCTTTTACTTCCACAGTCCGGTATGCGCAGGTTTGTGTTAGTATTTGTAAACGTTTTATGCATGCGCTTTTGTTGAATTGGGTCAAGACAAACTGACTCTCTTTACGCAAGTACTTTTGAGAGATAATATATGTGCTTTTATTAAATTTCATAGAAATTTCTTCTCTTACTGATTGTCAAGCTCTTTCGTTCATTGTTATGCACATAATCATGATTTATGACACAATTGGACGGTGGTAGCAAATCATTGAATATACTACTACAGGTCGGGTTTGTTGCGTATGTGCAACCATGTTTTTTCATTGTATTGAATGAAATCATTCTGAAACGACTCTTTTCTTTGTCTTTTCGGTTGTCGCAGCGTAAGTGCAAGCGTCTTTTCGTCTGCGCATCTGCAAACCGCGTTCTCTCTCGCACCCGGCCGCCTGCCGGGAGAGAGAGCTAGCAGCCCGAGTGACTGGAAACGACACCCACCCACCCACCCACACGCTGGCCTCTCACCTCATGGGTGCGCGCGATCGCTTGAAACTTCTTTCGGAGAAGAGATGCAAAGATGCCACCGACCAGTGATCTGGCCTACGGAACCGTGCGAATCTAACTAACATGAACTGGATGATTTCACATTGGTGCTAACATGTCCTTTTGATATCGCTTCTTGAAAATTCTGGCGCGAGCCTTATCCTAAGCCAAAAGAGAGGGCGCTGCGCGCCCTCTCTAATGAGACTCCAATGAATCTCATATGAGACTCACAGGAATCTCATATGAGACTCACAGGAATCTCATATGAGACTCACAGGAATCTCATATGAGACTCACATGAATCTCATATGAGACTGCAATGAATCTCATATGAGACTCACAGGAATTTCATATGAGACTAACAGGAATCTCATATGAGACTCCAATGAATCTCATATGAGAAATCTCACAGGAATCTCATATGAGACTCCAATGAATCTCATATGAGACTCACAGGAATCTCATATGAGACTCACAGGAATCTCATATGAGACTCACATGAATCTCATATGAGACTCCAATGAATCTCATATGAGACTCACAGGAATCTCATATGAGACTCACAGGAATCTCATATGAGACTCACAGGAATCTCATATGAGACTCACATGAATCTCATATGAGATTCACAGGAATCTCATATGAGACTCACAGGAATCTCATATGAGACTCCAATGAATCTCATATGAAAAATCTCATATGAATTCCATATGAGACTCACAGGAATCTCATATGAGACTCACATGAATCTCATATGAGACTCACAGGAATCTCATATGAGACTCACATGAATCTCATATGAGACTCCAATGAGTCTCATATGTGACTCACAGGAATCTCATATGAGACTCCAATGAATCTCATATGAGACTCACAGGAATCTCATATGAGACTCACATGAATCTCATATGAGACTCACATGAATCTCATATGAGACTATGAGAAATCTCATATGAATCTCATATGAGACTAACAGGAATCTCATATGAGACTCACATGAATCTCATATGAGACTCACAGGAATCTCATATGAGACTAACAGGAATCTCCTATGAGACTAACAGGAATCTCATATGAGACTCACATGAATCTCACATGAGACTCACAGGAATCTCATATGAGACTCACATGAATCTCATATGAGACTCACATGAATCTCATATGAGACTCCAATGAATCTCATATGAGACTCACAGGAATCTCATATGAGACTCACATGAATCTCATATGAGACTCCAATGAGTCTCATATGTGACTCACAGGAATCTCATATGAGACTCCAATGAGTCTCATATGTGACTCACAGGAATCTCATATGAGACTCACAGGAATCTCATATGAGACTCACATGAATATCATATGAGACTCACATGAATCTCATATGAGACTCCAATGAATCTCATATGAGACTCACAGGAATCTCATATGAGACTCACATGAATCTCATATGAGACTCCAATGAGTCTCATATGTGACTCACAGGAATCTCATATGAGACTCCAATGAATCTCATATGAGACTCACAGGAATCTCATATGAGACTCACATGAATCTCATATGAGACTCCAATGAGTCTCATATGTGACTCACAGGAATCTCATATGAGACTCCAATGAATCTCATATGAGACTCACAGGAATCTCATATGAGACTCACATGAATCTCATATGAGACTCACATGAATCTCATATGAGACTATGAGAAATCTCATATGAATCTCATATGAGACTCACATGAATTCCATATGAGACTCACATGAATCTCATATGAGACTCCAATGAATCTCATATGAGACTCACAGGAATCTCATATGAGACTCACATGAATCTCATATGAGACTCACATGAATCTCATATGAGACTCACATGAATCTCATATGAGACTCACAGGAATCTCATATGAGACTCACATGAATCTCATATGAGATTTCAATGAATCTCATATGAGACTCACAGGAATCTCATATGAGACTCACAGGAATCTCATATGAGACTCACATGAATCTCATATAAGACTTCAATGAATCTCATATGAGACTCACAGGAATCTCATATGAGACTCACAGGAATCTCATATGAGACTCCAATGAATCTCATATGAGACTCACAGGAATCTCATATGAGACTCACAGGAATCTCATATGAGACTCACTTGAATCTCATATGAGACTCCAATGAATCTCATATGAGACTCACAGGAATCTCATATGAGACTCACAGGAATCTCATATGAGACTCACATGAATCTCATATGAGACTCACAGGAATCTCATATGAGACTCACAGGAATCTCATATGAGACTCCAATGAATCTCATATGAAAAATCTCATATGAATTCCATATGAGACTCACATGAATTCCATATGAGACTCACATGAATTCCATATGAGACTCACAGGAATCTCATATGAGACTCACATGAATCTCATATGAGACTCACAGGAATCTCATATGAGACTCACATGAATCTCATATGAGACTCCAATGAATCTCATATGAGACTCACAGGAATCTCATATGAGACTCACATGAATCTCATATGAGACTCCAATGAATCTCATATGAGACTCACATGAATCTCATATGAGACTCCAATGAATCTCATATGAGACTCACAGGAATCTCATATGAGACTCACAGGAATCTCATATGATACTCACATGAATCTCATATGATACTCACATGAATCTCATATGAGACTCCAATGAATCTCATATGAGACTTCAATGAATCTCATATGAGACTCACAGGAATCTCATATGAGACTCACAGGAATCTCATATGAGACTCCAATGAATCTCATATGAGACTCACAGGAATCTCATATGAGACTCACAGGAATCTCATATGAGACTCACATGAATCTCATATGAGACTCCAATGAATCTCATATGAGACTCACAGGAATCTCATATGAGACTCACAGGAATCTCATATGAGACTCACAGGAATCTCATATGAGACTCACATGAATCTCATATGAGACTGCAATGAATCTCATATGAGACTCACAGGAATTTCATATGAGACTAACAGGAATCTCATATGAGACTCCAATGAATCTCATATGAGAAATCTCACAGGAATCTCATATGAGACTCCAATGAATCTCATATGAGACTCACAGGAATCTCATATGAGACTCACAGGAATCTCATATGAGACTCACATGAATCTCATATGAGACTCCAATGAATCTCATATGAGACTCACAGGAATCTCATATGAGACTCACAGGAATCTCATATGAGACTCACAGGAATCTCATATGAGACTCACATGAATCTCATATGAGACTCACAGGAATCTCATATGAGACTCACAGGAATCTCATATGAGACTCCAATGAATCTCATATGAAAAATCTCATATGAATTCCATATGAGACTCACAGGAATCTCATATGAGACTCACATGAATCTCATATGAGACTCACAGGAATCTCATATGAGACTCACATGAATCTCATATGAGACTCCAATGAGTCTCATATGTGACTCACAGGAATCTCATATGAGACTCCAATGAATCTCATATGAGACTCACAGGAATCTCATATGAGACTCACATGAATCTCATATGAGACTCACATGAATCTCATATGAGACTATGAGAAATCTCATATGAATCTCATATGAGACTAACAGGAATCTCATATGAGACTCACATGAATCTCATATGAGACTCACAGGAATCTCATATGAGACTAACAGGAATCTCCTATGAGACTAACAGGAATCTCATATGAGACTCACATGAATCTCACATGAGACTCACAGGAATCTCATATGAGACTCACATGAATCTCATATGAGACTCACATGAATCTCATATGAGACTCCAATGAATCTCATATGAGACTCACAGGAATCTCATATGAGACTCACATGAATCTCATATGAGACTCCAATGAGTCTCATATGTGACTCACAGGAATCTCATATGAGACTCCAATGAGTCTCATATGTGACTCACAGGAATCTCATATGAGACTCACAGGAATCTCATATGAGACTCACATGAATATCATATGAGACTCACATGAATCTCATATGAGACTCCAATGAATCTCATATGAGACTCACAGGAATCTCATATGAGACTCACATGAATCTCATATGAGACTCCAATGAGTCTCATATGTGACTCACAGGAATCTCATATGAGACTCCAATGAATCTCATATGAGACTCACAGGAATCTCATATGAGACTCACATGAATCTCATATGAGACTCACATGAATCTCATATGAGACTATGAGAAATCTCATATGAATCTCATATGAGACTCACATGAATTCCATATGAGACTCACAGGAATCTCATATGAGACTCACAGGAATCTCATATGAGACTATGAGAAATCTCATATGAATCTCATATGAGACTCACATGAATTCCATATGAGACTCACAGGAATCTCATACAGGAATCTCATATGAGACTCACAGGAATCTCATATGAGACTCACAGGAATCTCATATGAGACTCCTGTGAGTCTCCCCGCTCTCTGGATCGATGCCGCTTCCACTCCACTCGCAGCCATTGCGGTAGCCTTTCCAGCTCTCAGTCGGTGAGGGGTGAGACGAGAAACATTGGCGCGCTCCGACAGGGCGACCAACTCGCGACGCACTGAGTCGGCGGACATTCTCCCTCCGCGGAAGTATCTGAACACCGGTCCCTCGTGCCTCTCTTCTGCGTCGAACTTCTTCCACTGCTCGAAGCCCTCGGTGCTGGAGCTGACGTATGTCGTCCTGCCGCGCGCAAGCTGGTCGTTCTTAGCTCGCACGACCCGTATTGAGAGAGTACCTAGAGAGTAATGGAGTGAGCAAGTGGTTATGGTAGCCAATGTTGTACCTGACGCAGAGTAGTCCAGGTGCTCCCAGTCCGAGTTGACAGTTTCGGAGACTCGAAGCAGCTCGTGGAACGAGAGCCACGTTAGAGCCGCTGCTCTCCTGTCTCTCCTTGACAGCGAAAGTACCCGATTCAGTTCGCTCATGATGAAGGGCTTGTAGTGAATGACGCTCCTTCCTCTAGCTGCTGCTGCGATGGCGGCGCCCGCTATCACTCCAAACCGTCCGACGAGGGGTGATAGACCGGCGACATCGCTATAAGGTGGGGGGAGTTAGAGCGGAAAACAGGATATCAACCGAACCTGGCGGCTGCCGCGACGACTCGTAGCGACGACGCTGACGCTCCTTGTTTCCACTTGACAAGGAGGAAGGCGACCAGTGTCTCAGCGGTGTCGGAGAGAAATCTCATATGAATCTCATATGAGACTCACATGAATTCCATATGAGACTCACATGAATCTCATATGAGACTCACATGAATCTCATATGAGACTCACATGAATCTCATATGAGACTCACATGAATCTCACATGAGACTCACAGGAATCTCATATGAGACTCACATGAATCTCATATGAGACTCACAGGAATCTCATATGAGACTCACAGGAATCTCATATGAGACTCACATGAATCTCATATGAGACTCCAATGAATCTCATATGAGACTCACAGGAATCTCATATGAGACTCACATGAATCTCATATGAGACTCCAATGAGTCTCATATGTGACTCACAGGAATCTCATATGAGACTCCAATGAATCTCATATGAGACTCACAGGAATCTCATATGAGACTCACATGAATCTCATATGAGACTCACATGAATCTCATATGAGACTATGAGAAATCTCATATGAATCTCATATGAGACTCACATGAATCTCATATGAGACTCCAATGAGTCTCATATGTGACTCACAGGAACCTCATATGAGACTCCAATGAATCTCATATGAGACTCACATGAATCTCATATGAGACTCACATGAATCTCATATGAGACTCACATGAATCTCATATGAGACTATGAGAAATCTCATATGAATCTCATATGAGACTCACATGAATTCCATATGAGACTCACATGAATCTCATATGAGACTCCAATGAATCTCATATGAGACTCACAGGAATCTCATATGAGACTCACAGGAATCTCATATGAGACTCACATGAATCTCATATGAGACTCACATGAATCTCATATGAGACTCACATGAATCTCATATGAGACTCACAGGAATCTCATATGAGACTCCAATGAATCTCATATGAGACTCACATGAATCTCATATGAGACTCACATGAATCTCATATGAGACTCACATGAATCTCATATGAGACTCACATGAATCTCATATGAGACTCACAGGAATCTCATATGAGACTCACATGAATCTCATATGAGATTTCAATGAATCTCATATGAGACTCACAGGAATCTCATATGAGACTCACAGGAATCTCATATGAGACTCACATGAATCTCATATAAGACTTCAATGAATCTCATATGAGACTCACAGGAATCTCATATGAGACTCACAGGAATCTCATATGAGACTCACAAGAATCTCATATGAGACTCACAGGAATCTCATATGAGACTCACAGGAATCTCATATGAGACTCACAGGAATCTCATATGAGACTCACATGAATCTCATATGAGACTCACATGAATCTCATATGAGACTCACAGGAATCTCATATGAGACTAACAGGAATCTCATATGAGACTCACATGAATCTCATATGAGACTCACAGGAATCTCATATGAGACTAACAGGAATCTCATATGAGACTAACAGGAATCTCATATGAGACTCCAATGAATCTCATATGAGAAATCTCATATGAATCTCATATGAGACTCACATGAATTCCATATGAGACTCACATGAATCTCATATGAGACTCACAGGAATCTCATATGAGACTCACAGGAATCTCATATGAGACTCACATGAATCTCATATGAGACTCACATGAATCTCATATGAGACTCACAGGAATCTCATATGAGACTAACAGGAATCTCATATGAGACTCACATGAATCTCATATGAGACTCACAGGAATCTCATATGAGACTAACAGGAATCTCATATGAGACTAACAGGAATCTCATATGAGACTCCAATGAATCTCATATGAGAAATCTCATATGAATCTCATATGAGACTCACATGAATTCCATATGAGACTCACATGAATCTCATATGAGACTCACATGAATCTCATATGAGACTCACATGAATCTCATATGAGACTCACATGAATCTCACATGAGACTCACAGGAATCTCACATGAGACTCACATGAATCTCACATGAGACTCACAGGAATCTCATATGAGACTCACAGGAATCTCATATGAGACTCACATGAATCTCATATGAGACTCCAATGAATCTCATATGAGACTCACAGGAATCTCATATGAGACTCACATGAATCTCATATGAGACTCCAATGAGTCTCATATGTGACTCACAGGAATCTCATATGAGACTCCAATGAATCTCATATGAGACTCACAGGAATCTCATATGAGACTCACATGAATCTCATATGAGACTCACATGAATCTCATATGAGACTATGAGAAATCTCATATGAATCTCATATGAGACTCACATGAATTCCATATGAGACTCACATGAATCTCATATGAGACTCCAATGAATCTCATATGAGACTCACAGGAATCTCATATGAGACTCACATGAATCTCATATGAGACTCACATGAATCTCATATGAGACTCACATGAATCTCATATGAGACTCACAGGAATCTCATATGAGACTCACATGAATCTCATATGAGATTTCAATGAATCTCATATGAGACTCACAGGAATCTCATATGAGACTCACAGGAATCTCATATGAGACTCACATGAATCTCATATAAGACTTCAATGAATCTCATATGAGACTCACAGGAATCTCATATGAGACTCACAGGAATCTCATATGAGACTCCAATGAATCTCATATGAGACTCACAGGAATCTCATATGAGACTCACAGGAATCTCATATGAGACTCACTTGAATCTCATATGAGACTCCAATGAATCTCATATGAGACTCACAGGAATCTCATATGAGACTCACAGGAATCTCATATGAGACTCACATGAATCTCATATGAGACTCACAGGAATCTCATATGAGACTCACAGGAATCTCATATGAGACTCCAATGAATCTCATATGAAAAATCTCATATGAATTCCATATGAGACTCACATGAATTCCATATGAGACTCACATGAATTCCATATGAGACTCACAGGAATCTCATATGAGACTCACATGAATCTCATATGAGACTCACATGAATCTCATATGAGACTCACAAGAATCTCATATGAGACTCACAGGAATCTCATATGAGACTCACAGGAATCTCATATGAGACTCACAGGAATCTCATATGAGACTCACATGAATCTCATATGAGACTCACATGAATCTCATATGAGACTCACAGGAATCTCATATGAGACTAACAGGAATCTCATATGAGACTCACATGAATCTCATATGAGACTCACAGGAATCTCATATGAGACTAACAGGAATCTCATATGAGACTAACAGGAATCTCATATGAGACTCCAATGAATCTCATATGAGAAATCTCATATGAATCTCATATGAGACTCACATGAATTCCATATGAGACTCACATGAATCTCATATGAGACTCACATGAATCTCATATGAGACTCACATGAATCTCATATGAGACTCACATGAATCTCACATGAGACTCACAGGAATCTCACATGAGACTCACATGAATCTCACATGAGACTCACAGGAATCTCATATGAGACTCACAGGAATCTCATATGAGACTCACATGAATCTCATATGAGACTCACATGAATCTCATATGTGACTCACAGGAATCTCATATGAGACTCCAATGAATCTCATATGAGACTCACAGGAATCTCATATGAGACTCACATGAATCTCATATGAGACTCACATGAATCTCATATGAGACTATGAGAAATCTCATATGAATCTCATATGAGACTCACATGAATTCCATATGAGACTCACATGAATCTCATATGAGACTCCAATGAATCTCATATGAGACTCACAGGAATCTCATATGAGACTCACATGAATCTCATATGAGACTCACATGAATCTCATATGAGACTCACATGAATCTCATATGAGACTCACATGAATCTCATATGAGACTCACAGGAATCTCATATGAGACTCACATGAATCTCATATGAGATTTCAATGAATCTCATATGAGACTCACAGGAATCTCATATGAGACTCACAGGAATCTCATATGAGACTCACATGAATCTCATATAAGACTTCAATGAATCTCATATGAGACTCACAGGAATCTCATATGAGACTCACAGGAATCTCATATGAGACTCCAATGAATCTCATATGAGACTCACAGGAATCTCATATGAGACTCACAGGAATCTCATATGAGACTCACATGAATCTCATATGAGACTCCAATGAATCTCATATGAGACTCACAGGAATCTCATATGAGACTCACATGAATCTCATATGAGACTCCAATGAGTCTCATATGTGACTCACAGGAATCTCATATGAGACTCCAATGAATCTCATATGAGACTCACAGGAATCTCATATGAGACTCACATGAATCTCATATGAGACTCACATGAATCTCATATGAGACTATGAGAAATCTCATATGAATCTCATATGAGACTCACATGAATTCCATATGAGACTCACATGAATCTCATATGAGACTCCAATGAATCTCATATGAGACTCACAGGAATCTCATATGAGACTCACATGAATCTCATATGAGACTCACATGAATCTCATATGAGACTCACATGAATCTCATATGAGACTCACAGGAATCTCATATGAGACTCACATGAATCTCATATGAGATTTCAATGAATCTCATATGAGACTCACAGGAATCTCATATGAGACTCACAGGAATCTCATATGAGACTCACATGAATCTCATATAAGACTTCAATGAATCTCATATGAGACTCACAGGAATCTCATATGAGACTCACAGGAATCTCATATGAGACTCCAATGAATCTCATATGAGACTCACAGGAATCTCATATGAGACTCACAGGAATCTCATATGAGACTCACTTGAATCTCATATGAGACTCCAATGAATCTCATATGAGACTCACAGGAATCTCATATGAGACTCACAGGAATCTCATATAAGACTCACATGAATCTCATATGAGACTCACAGGAATCTCATATGAGACTCACAGGAATCTCATATGAGACTCCATTGAATCTCATATGAAAAATCTCATAAGAATTCCATATGAGACTCACATGAATTCCATATGAGACTCACATGAATTCCATATGAGACTCACAGGAATCTCATATGAGACTCACATGAATCTCATATGAGACTCACATGAATCTCATATGAGACTCACAAGAATCTCATATGAGACTCACAGGAATCTCATATGAGACTCACATGAATCTCATATGAGACTCACAGGAATCTCATATGAGACTCACAGGAATCTCATATGAGACTCCAATGAATCTCATATGAAAAATCTCATATGAATCTCATATGAGACTCACAGGAATCTCATATGAGACTCACAGGAATCTCATATGAGACTCCAATGAATCTCATATGAAAAATCTCATATGAATTCCATATGAGACTCACATGAATTCCATATGAGACTCACATGAATTCCATATGAGACTCACAGGAATCTCATATGAGACTCACATGAATCTCATATGAGACTCACATGAATCTCATATGAGACTCACAAGAATCTCATATGAGACTCACAGGAATCTCATATGAGACTCACAGGAATCTCATATGAGACTCACAGGAATCTCATATGAGACTCACATGAATCTCATATGAGACTCACATGAATCTCATATGAGACTCACAGGAATCTCATATGAGACTAACAGGAATCTCATATGAGACTCACATGAATCTCATATGAGACTCACAGGAATCTCATATGAGACTAACAGGAATCTCATATGAGACTAACAGGAATCTCATATGAGACTCCAATGAATCTCATATGAGAAATCTCATATGAATCTCAGATGAGACTCACATGAATTCCATATGAGACTCACATGAATCTCATATGAGACTCACATGAATCTCATATGAGACTCACATGAATCTCATATGAGACTCACATGAATCTCACATGAGACTCACAGGAATCTCACATGAGACTCACATGAATCTCACATGAGACTCACAGGAATCTCATATGAGACTCACAGGAATCTCATATGAGACTCACATGAATCTCATATGAGACTCCAATGAATCTCATATGAGACTCACAGGAATCTCATATGAGACTCACATGAATCTCATATGAGACTCCAATGAGTCTCATATGTGACTCACAGGAATCTCATATGAGACTCCAATGAATCTCATATGAGACTCACAGGAATCTCATATGAGACTCACATGAATCTCATATGAGACTCACATGAATCTCATATGAGACTATGAGAAATCTCATATGAATCTCATATGAGACTCACATGAATTCCATATGAGACTCACATGAATCTCATATGAGACTCCAATGAATCTCATATGAGACTCACAGGAATCTCATATGAGACTCACATGAATCTCATATGAGACTCACATGAATCTCATATGAGACTCACATGAATCTCATATGAGACTCACAGGAATCTCATATGAGACTCACATGAATCTCATATGAGATTTCAATGAATCTCATATGAGACTCACAGGAATCTCATATGAGACTCACAGGAATCTCATATGAGACTCACATGAATCTCATATAAGACTTCAATGAATCTCATATGAGACTCACAGGAATCTCATATGAGACTCACATGAATCTCATATGAGACTCCAATGAATCTCATATGAGACTCACAGGAATCTCATATGAGACTCACAGGAATCTCATATGAGACTCACTTGAATCTCATATGAGACTCCAATGAATCTCATATGAGACTCACAGGAATCTCATATGAGACTCACAGGAATCTCATATGAGACTCACATGAATCTCATATGAGACTCACAGGAATCTTATATGAGACTCACAGGAATCTCATATGAGACTCCAATGAATCTCATATGAAAAATCTCATATGAATTCCATATGAGACTCACATGAATTCCATATGAGACTCACATGAATTCCATATGAGACTCACAGGAATCTCATATGAGACTCACATGAATCTCATATGAGACTCACATGAATCTCATATGAGACTCACAAGAATCTCATATGAGACTCACAGGAATCTCATATGAACGTTTTATGCATGCGCTTTTGTTGAATTGGGTCAAGACAAACTGACTCTCTTTACGCAAGTACTTTTGAGAGATAATATATGTGCTTTTATTAAATTTCATAGAAATTTCTTCTCTTACTGATTGTCAAGCTCTTTCGTTCATTGTTATGCACATAATCATGATTTATGACACAATTGGACGGTGGTAGCAAATCATTGAATATACTACTACAGGTCGGGTTTGTTGCGTATGTGCAACCATGTTTTTTCATTGTATTGAATGAAATCATTCTGAAACGACTCTTTTCTTTGTCTTTTCGGTTGTCGCAGCGTAAGTGCAAGCGTCTTTTCGTCTGCGCATCTGCAAACCGCGTTCTCTCTCGCACCCGGCCGCCTGCCGGGAGAGAGAGCTAGCAGCCCGAGTGACTGGAAACGACACCCACCCACCCACCCACACGCTGGCCTCTCACCTCATGGGTGCGCGCGATCGCTTATAACTTCTTTCGGAGAAGAGATGCAAAGATGCCACCGACCAGTGATCTGGCCTACGGAACCGTGCGAATCTAACTAACATGAACTGGATGATTTCACATTGGTGCTAACATGTCCTTTTGATATCGCTTCTTGAAAATTCTGGCGCGAGCCTTATCCTAAGCCAAAAGAGAGGGCGCTGCGCGCCCTCTCTAATGAGACTCCAATGAATCTCATATGAGACTCACAGGAATCTCATATGAGACTCACAGGAATCTCATATGAGACTCACAGGAATCTCATATGAGACTCACATGAATCTCATATGAGACTGCAATGAATCTCATATGAGACTCACAGGAATTTCATATGAGACTAACAGGAATCTCATATGAGACTCCAATGAATCTCATATGAGAAATCTCACAGGAATCTCATATGAGACTCCAATGAATCTCATATGAGACTCACAGGTATCTCATATGAGACTCACAGGAATCTCATATGAGACTCACATGAATCTCATATGAGACTCCAATGAATCTCATATGAGACTCACAGGAATCTCATATGAGACTCACAGGAATCTCATATGAGACTCACAGGAATCTCATATGAGACTCACATGAATCTCATATGAGACTCACAGGAATCTCATATGAGACTCACAGGAATCTCATATGAGACTCCAATGAATCTCATATGAAAAATCTCATATGAATTCCATATGAGACTCACAGGAATCTCATATGAGACTCACATGAATCTCATATGAGACTCACAGGAATCTCATATGAGACTCACATGAATCTCATATGAGACTCCAATGAGTCTCATATGTGACTCACAGGAATCTCATATGAGACTCCAATGAATCTCATATGAGACTCACAGGAATCTCATATGAGACTCACATGAATCTCATATGAGACTCACATGAATCTCATATGATACTATGAGAAATCTCATATGAATCTCATATGAGACTAACAGGAATCTCATATGAGACTCACATGAATCTCATATGAGACTCACAGGAATCTCATATGAGACTAACAGGAATCTCCTATGAGACTAACAGGAATCTCATATGAGACTCACATGAATCTCACATGAGACTCACAGGAATCTCATATGAGACTCACATGAATCTCATATGAGACTCACATGAATCTCATATGAGACTCCAATGAATCTCATATGAGACTCACAGGAATCTCATATGAGACTCACATGAATCTCATATGAGACTCCAATGAGTCTCATATGTGACTCACAGGAATCTCATATGAGACTCCAATGAGTCTCATATGTGACTCACAGGAATCTCATATGAGACTCACAGGAATCTCATATGAGACTCACATGAATATCATATGAGACTCACATGAATCTCATATGAGACTCCAATGAATCTCATATGAGACTCACAGGAATCTCATATGAGACTCACATGAATCTCATATGAGACTCCAATGAGTCTCATATGTGACTCACAGGAATCTCATATGAGACTCCAATGAATCTCATATGAGACTCACAGGAATCTCATATGAGACTCACATGAATCTCATATGAGACTCCAATGAGTCTCATATGTGACTCACAGGAATCTCATATGAGACTCCAATGAATCTCATATGAGACTCACAGGAATCTCATATGAGACTCACATGAATCTCATATGAGACTCACATGAATCTCATATGAGACTATGAGAAATCTCATATGAATCTCATATGAGACTCACATGAATTCCATATGAGACTCACATGAATCTCATATGAGACTCCAATGAATCTCATATGAGACTCACAGGAATCTCATATGAGACTCACATGAATCTCATATGAGACTCACATGAATCTCATATGAGACTCACATGAATCTCATATGAGACTCACAGGAATCTCATATGAGACTCACATGAATCTCATATGAGATTTCAATGAATCTCATATGAGACTCACAGGAATCTCATATGAGACTCACAGGAATCTCATATGAGACTCACATGAATCTCATATAAGACTTCAATGAATCTCATATGAGACTCACAGGAATCTCATATGAGACTCACAGGAATCTCATATGAGACTCCAATGAATCTCATATGAGACTCACAGGAATCTCATATGAGACTCACAGGAATCTCATATGAGACTCACTTGAATCTCATATGAGACTCCAATGAATCTCATATGAGACTCACAGGAATCTCATATGAGACTCACAGGAATCTCATATGAGACTCACATGAATCTCATATGAGACTCACAGGAATCTCATATGAGACTCACAGGAATCTCATATGAGACTCCAATGAATCTCATATGAAAAATCTCATATGAATTCCATATGAGACTCACATGAATTCCATATGAGACTCACATGAATTCCATATGAGACTCACAGGAATCTCATATGAGACTCACATGAATCTCATATGAGACTCACAGGAATCTCATATGAGACTCACATGAATCTCATATGAGACTCCAATGAATCTCATATGAGACTCACAGGAATCTCATATGAGACTCACATGAATCTCATATGAGACTCCAATGAATCTCATATGAGACTCACATGAATCTCATATGAGACTCCAATGAATCTCATATGAGACTCACAGGAATCTCATATGAGACTCACAGGAATCTCATATGATACTCACATGAATCTCATATGATACTCACATGAATCTCATATGAGACTCCAATGAATCTCATATGAGACTTCAATGAATCTCATATGAGACTCACAGGAATCTCATATGAGACTCACAGGAATCTCATATGAGACTCCAATGAATCTCATATGAGACTCACAGGAATCTCATATGAGACTCACAGGAATCTCATATGAGACTCACATGAATCTCATATGAGACTCCAATGAATCTCATATGAGACTCACAGGAATCTCATATGAGACTCACAGGAATCTCATATGAGACTCACAGGAATCTCATATGAGACTCACATGAATCTCATATGAGACTGCAATGAATCTCATATGAGACTCACAGGAATTTCATATGAGACTAACAGGAATCTCATATGAGACTCCAATGAATCTCATATGAGAAATCTCACAGGAATCTCATATGAGACTCCAATGAATCTCATATGAGACTCACAGGAATCTCATATGAGACTCACAGGAATCTCATATGAGACTCACATGAATCTCATATGAGACTCCAATGAATCTCATATGAGACTCACAGGAATCTCATATGAGACTCACAGGAATCTCATATGAGACTCACAGGAATCTCATATGAGACTCACATGAATCTCATATGAGACTCACAGGAATCTCATATGAGACTCACAGGAATCTCATATGAGACTCCAATGAATCTCATATGAAAAATCTCATATGAATTCCATATGAGACTCACAGGAATCTCATATGAGACTCACATGAATCTCATATGAGACTCACAGGAATCTCATATGAGACTCACATGAATCTCATATGAGACTCCAATGAGTCTCATATGTGACTCACAGGAATCTCATATGAGACTCCAATGAATCTCATATGAGACTCACAGGAATCTCATATGAGACTCACATGAATCTCATATGAGACTCACATGAATCTCATATGAGACTATGAGAAATCTCATATGAATCTCATATGAGACTAACAGGAATCTCATATGAGACTCACATGAATCTCATATGAGACTCACAGGAATCTCATATGAGACTAACAGGAATCTCCTATGAGACTAACAGGAATCTCATATGAGACTCACATGAATCTCACATGAGACTCACAGGAATCTCATATGAGACTCACATGAATCTCATATGAGACTCACATGAATCTCATATGAGACTCCAATGAATCTCATATGAGACTCACAGGAATCTCATATGAGACTCACATGAATCTCATATGAGACTCCAATGAGTCTCATATGTGACTCACAGGAATCTCATATGAGACTCCAATGAGTCTCATATGTGACTCACAGGAATCTCATATGAGACTCACAGGAATCTCATATGAGACTCACATGAATATCATATGAGACTCACATGAATCTCATATGAGACTCCAATGAATCTCATATGAGACTCACAGGAATCTCATATGAGACTCACATGAATCTCATATGAGACTCCAATGAGTCTCATATGTGACTCACAGGAATCTCATATGAGACTCCAATGAATCTCATATGAGACTCACAGGAATCTCATATGAGACTCACATGAATCTCATATGAGACTCACATGAATCTCATATGAGACTATGAGAAATCTCATATGAATCTCATATGAGACTCACATGAATTCCATATGAGACTCACAGGAATCTCATATGAGACTCACAGGAATCTCATATGAGACTATGAGAAATCTCATATGAATCTCATATGAGACTCACATGAATTCCATATGAGACTCACAGGAATCTCATACAGGAATCTCATATGAGACTCACAGGAATCTCATATGAGACTCACAGGAATCTCATATGAGACTCCTGTGAGTCTCCCCGCTCTCTGGATCGATGCCGCTTCCACTCCACTCGCAGCCATTGCGGTAGCCTTTCCAGCTCTCAGTCGGTGAGGGGTGAGACGAGAAACATTGGCGCGCTCCGACAGGGCGACCAACTCGCGACGCACTGAGTCGGCGGACATTCTCCCTCCGCGGAAGTATCTGAACACCGGTCCCTCGTGCCTCTCTTCTGCGTCGAACTTCTTCCACTGCTCGAAGCCCTCGGTGGTGGAGCTGACGTATGTCGTCCTGCAGCGCGCAAGCTGGTCGTTCTTAGCTCGCACGACCCGTATTGAGAGAGTACCTAGAGAGTAATGGAGTGAGCAAGTGGTTATGGTAGCCAATGTTGTACCTGACGCAGAGTAGTCCAGGTGCTCCCAGTCCGAGTTGACAGTTTCGGAGACTCGAAGCAGCTCGTGGAACGAGAGCCACGTTAGAGCCGCTGCTCTCCTGTCTCTCCTTGACAGCGAAAGTACCCGATTCAGTTCGCTCATGATGAAGGGCTTGTAGTGAATGACGCTCCTTCCTCTAGCTGCTGCTGCGATGGCGGCGCCCGCTATCACTCCAAACCGTCCGACGAGGGGTGATAGACCGGCGACATCGCTATAAGGTGGGGGGAGTTAGAGCGGAAAACAGGATATCAACCGAACCTGGCGGCTGCCGCGACGACTCGTAGCGACGACGCTGACGCTCCTTGTTTCCACTTGACAAGGAGGAAGGCGACCAGTGTCTCAGCGGTGTCGGAGAGAAATCTCATATGAATCTCATATGAGACTCACATGAATTCCATATGAGACTCACATGAATCTCATATGAGACTCACATGAATCTCATATGAGACTCACATGAATCTCATATGAGACTCACATGAATCTCACATGAGACTCACAGGAATCTCATATGAGACTCACATGAATCTCATATGAGACTCACAGGAATCTCATATGAGACTCACAGGAATCTCATATGAGACTCACATGAATCTCATATGAGACTCCAATGAATCTCATATGAGACTCACAGGAATCTCATATGAGACTCACATGAATCTCATATGAGACTCCAATGAGTCTCATATGTGACTCACAGGAATCTCATATGAGACTCCAATGAATCTCATATGAGACTCACAGGAATCTCATATGAGACTCACATGAATCTCATATGAGACTCACATGAATCTCATATGAGACTATGAGAAATCTCATATGAATCTCATATGAGACTCACATGAATCTCATATGAGACTCCAATGAGTCTCATATGTGACTCACAGGAACCTCATATGAGACTCCAATGAATCTCATATGAGACTCACATGAATCTCATATGAGACTCACATGAATCTCATATGAGACTCACATGAATCTCATATGAGACTATGAGAAATCTCATATGAATCTCATATGAGACTCACATGAATTCCATATGAGACTCACATGAATCTCATATGAGACTCCAATGAATCTCATATGAGACTCACAGGAATCTCATATGAGACTCACAGGAATCTCATATGAGACTCACATGAATCTCATATGAGACTCACATGAATCTCATATGAGACTCACATGAATCTCATATGAGACTCACAGGAATCTCATATGAGACTCCAATGAATCTCATATGAGACTCACATGAATCTCATATGAGACTCACATGAATCTCATATGAGACTCACATGAATCTCATATGAGACTCACATGAATCTCATATGAGACTCACAGGAATCTCATATGAGACTCACATGAATCTCATATGAGATTTCAATGAATCTCATATGAGACTCACAGGAATCTCATATGAGACTCACAGGAATCTCATATGAGACTCACATGAATCTCATATAAGACTTCAATGAATCTCATATGAGACTCACAGGAATCTCATATGAGACTCACAGGAATCTCATATGAGACTCCAATGAATCTCATATGAGACTCACAGGAATCTCATATGAGACTCACAGGAATCTCATATGAGACTCACTTGAATCTCATATGAGACTCCAATGAATCTCATATGAGACTCACAGGAATCTCATATGAGACTCACAGGAATCTCATATGAGACTCACATGAATCTCATATGAGACTCACAGGAATCTCATATGAGACTCACAGGAATCTCATATGAGACTCCAATGAATCTCATATGAAAAATCTCATATGAATCTCATATGAGACTCACAGGAATCTCATATGAGACTCACAGGAATCTCATATGAGACTCCAATGAATCTCATATGAAAAATCTCATATGAATTCCATATGAGACTCACATGAATTCCATATGAGACTCACATGAATTCCATATGAGACTCACAGGAATCTCATATGAGACTCACATGAATCTCATATGAGACTCACATGAATCTCATATGAGACTCACAAGAATCTCATATGAGACTCACAGGAATCTCATATGAGACTCACAGGAATCTCATATGAGACTCACAGGAATCTCATATGAGACTCACATGAATCTCATATGAGACTCACATGAATCTCATATGAGACTCACAGGAATCTCATATGAGACTAACAGGAATCTCATATGAGACTCACATGAATCTCATATGAGACTCACAGGAATCTCATATGAGACTAACAGGAATCTCATATGAGACTAACAGGAATCTCATATGAGACTCCAATGAATCTCATATGAGAAATCTCATATGAATCTCATATGAGACTCACATGAATTCCATATGAGACTCACATGAATCTCATATGAGACTCACATGAATCTCATATGAGACTCACATGAATCTCATATGAGACTCACATGAATCTCACATGAGACTCACAGGAATCTCACATGAGACTCACATGAATCTCACATGAGACTCACAGGAATCTCATATGAGACTCACAGGAATCTCATATGAGACTCACATGAATCTCATATGAGACTCCAATGAATCTCATATGAGACTCACAGGAATCTCATATGAGACTCACATGAATCTCATATGAGACTCCAATGAGTCTCATATGTGACTCACAGGAATCTCATATGAGACTCCAATGAATCTCATATGAGACTCACAGGAATCTCATATGAGACTCACATGAATCTCATATGAGACTCACATGAATCTCATATGAGACTATGAGAAATCTCATATGAATCTCATATGAGACTCACATGAATTCCATATGAGACTCACATGAATCTCATATGAGACTCCAATGAATCTCATATGAGACTCACAGGAATCTCATATGAGACTCACATGAATCTCATATGAGACTCACATGAATCTCATATGAGACTCACATGAATCTCATATGAGACTCACAGGAATCTCATATGAGACTCACATGAATCTCATATGAGATTTCAATGAATCTCATATGAGACTCACAGGAATCTCATATGAGACTCACAGGAATCTCATATGAGACTCACATGAATCTCATATAAGACTTCAATGAATCTCATATGAGACTCACAGGAATCTCATATGAGACTCACAGGAATCTCATATGAGACTCCAATGAATCTCATATGAGACTCACAGGAATCTCATATGAGACTCACAGGAATCTCATATGAGACTCACTTGAATCTCATATGAGACTCCAATGAATCTCATATGAGACTCACAGGAATCTCATATGAGACTCACAGGAATCTCATATGAGACTCACATGAATCTCATATGAGACTCACAGGAATCTCATATGAGACTCACAGGAATCTCACATGAGACTCCAATGAATCTCATATGAAAAATCTCATATGAATTCCATATGAGACTCACATGAATTCCATATGAGACTCACATGAATTCCATATGAGACTCACAGGAATCTCATATGAGACTCACATGAATCTCATATGAGACTCACATGAATCTCATATGAGACTCACAAGAATCTCATATGAGACTCACAGGAATCTCATATGAGACTCACAGGAATCTCATATGAGACTCACAGGAATCTCATATGAGACTCACATGAATCTCATATGAGACTCACATGAATCTCATATGAGACTCACAGGAATCTCATATGAGACTAACAGGAATCTCATATGAGACTCACATGAATCTCATATGAGACTCACAGGAATCTCATATGAGACTAACAGGAATCTCATATGAGACTAACAGGAATCTCATATGAGACTCCAATGAATCTCATATGAGAAATCTCATATGAATCTCATATGAGACTCACATGAATTCCATATGAGACTCACATGAATCTCATATGAGACTCACATGAATCTCATATGAGACTCACATGAATCTCATATGAGACTCACATGAATCTCACATGAGACTCACAGGAATCTCACATGAGACTCACATGAATCTCACATGAGACTCACAGGAATCTCATATGAGACTCACAGGAATCTCATATGAGACTCACATGAATCTCATATGAGACTCCAATGAATCTCATATGAGACTCACAGGAATCTCATATGAGACTCACATGAATCTCATATGAGACTCCAATGAGTCTCATATGTGACTCACAGGAATCTCATATGAGACTCCAATGAATCTCATATGAGACTCACAGGAATCTCATATGAGACTCACATGAATCTCATATGAGACTCACATGAATCTCATATGAGACTATGAGAAATCTCATATGAATCTCATATGAGACTCACATGAATTCCATATGAGACTCACATGAATCTCATATGAGACTCCAATGAATCTCATATGAGACTCACAGGAATCTCATATGAGACTCACATGAATCTCATATGAGACTCACATGAATCTCATATGAGACTCACATGAATCTCATATGAGACTCACATGAATCTCATATGAGACTCACAGGAATCTCATATGAGACTCACATGAATCTCATATGAGATTTCAATGAATCTCATATGAGACTCACAGGAATCTCATATGAGACTCACAGGAATCTCATATGAGACTCACATGAATCTCATATAAGACTTCAATGAATCTCATATGAGACTCACAGGAATCTCATATGAGACTCACAGGAATCTCATATGAGACTCCAATGAATCTCATATGAGACTCACAGGAATCTCATATGAGACTCACAGGAATCTCATATGAGACTCACATGAATCTCATATGAGACTCCAATGAATCTCATATGAGACTCACAGGAATCTCATATGAGACTCACATGAATCTCATATGAGACTCCAATGAGTCTCATATGTGACTCACAGGAATCTCATATGAGACTCCAATGAATCTCATATGAGACTCACAGGAATCTCATATGAGACTCACATGAATCTCATATGAGACTCACATGAATCTCATATGAGACTATGAGAAATCTCATATGAATCTCATATGAGACTCACATGAATTCCATATGAGACTCACATGAATCTCATATGAGACTCCAATGAATCTCATATGAGACTCACAGGAATCTCATATGAGACTCACATGAATCTCATATGAGACTCACATGAATCTCATATGAGACTCACATGAATCTCATATGAGACTCACAGGAATCTCATATGAGACTCACATGAATCTCATATGAGATTTCAATGAATCTCATATGAGACTCACAGGAATCTCATATGAGACTCACAGGAATCTCATATGAGACTCACATGAATCTCATATAAGACTTCAATGAATCTCATATGAGACTCACAGGAATCTCATATGAGACTCACAGGAATCTCATATGAGACTCCAATGAATCTCATATGAGACTCACAGGAATCTCATATGAGACTCACAGGAATCTCATATGAGACTCACTTGAATCTCATATGAGACTCCAATGAATCTCATATGAGACTCACAGGAATCTCATATGAGACTCACAGGAATCTCATATAAGACTCACATGAATCTCATATGAGACTCACAGGAATCTCATATGAGACTCACAGGAATCTCATATGAGACTCCAATGAATCTCATATGAAAAATCTCATAAGAATTCCATATGAGACTCACATGAATTCCATATGAGACTCACATGAATTCCATATGAGACTCACAGGAATCTCATATGAGACTCACATGAATCTCATATGAGACTCACATGAATCTCATATGAGACTCACAAGAATCTCATATGAGACTCACAGGAATCTCATATGAGACTCACATGAATCTCATATGAGACTCACAGGAATCTCATATGAGACTCACAGGAATCTCATATGAGACTCCAATGAATCTCATATGAAAAATCTCATATGAATCTCATATGAGACTCACAGGAATCTCATATGAGACTCACAGGAATCTCATATGAGACTCCAATGAATCTCATATGAAAAATCTCATATGAATTCCATATGAGACTCACATGAATTCCATATGAGACTCACATGAATTCCATATGAGACTCACAGGAATCTCATATGAGACTCACATGAATCTCATATGAGACTCACATGAATCTCATATGAGACTCACAAGAATCTCATATGAGACTCACAGGAATCTCATATGAGACTCACAGGAATCTCATATGAGACTCACAGGAATCTCATATGAGACTCACATGAATCTCATATGAGACTCACATGAATCTCATATGAGACTCACAGGAATCTCATATGAGACTAACAGGAATCTCATATGAGACTCACATGAATCTCATATGAGACTCACAGGAATCTCATATGAGACTAACAGGAATCTCATATGAGACTAACAGGAATCTCATATGAGACTCCAATGAATCTCATATGAGAAATCTCATATGAATCTCATATGAGACTCACATGAATTCCATATGAGACTCACATGAATCTCATATGAGACTCACATGAATCTCATATGAGACTCACATGAATCTCATATGAGACTCACATGAATCTCACATGAGACTCACAGGAATCTCACATGAGACTCACATGAATCTCACATGAGACTCACAGGAATCTCATATGAGACTCACAGGAATCTCATATGAGACTCACATGAATCTCATATGAGACTCCAATGAATCTCATATGAGACTCACAGGAATCTCATATGAGACTCACATGAATCTCATATGAGACTCCAATGAGTCTCATATGTGACTCACAGGAATCTCATATGAGACTCCAATGAATCTCATATGAGACTCACAGGAATCTCATATGAGACTCACATGAATCTCATATGAGACTCACATGAATCTCATATGAGACTATGAGAAATCTCATATGAATCTCATATGAGACTCACATGAATTCCATATGAGACTCACATGAATCTCATATGAGACTCCAATGAATCTCATATGAGACTCACAGGAATCTCATATGAGACTCACATGAATCTCATATGAGACTCACATGAATCTCATATGAGACTCACATGAATCTCATATGAGACTCACAGGAATCTCATATGAGACTCACATGAATCTCATATGAGATTTCAATGAATCTCATATGAGACTCACAGGAATCTCATATGAGACTCACAGGAATCTCATATGAGACTCACATGAATCTCATATAAGACTTCAATGAATCTCATATGAGACTCACAGGAATCTCATATGAGACTCACAGGAATCTCATATGAGACTCCAATGAATCTCATATGAGACTCACAGGAATCTCATATGAGACTCATAGGAATCTCATATGAGACTCACTTGAATCTCATATGAGACTCCAATGAATCTCATATGAGACTCACAGGAATCTCATATGAGACTCACAGGAATCTCATATGAGACTCACATGAATCTCATATGAGACTCACAGGAATCTCATATGAGACTCACAGGAATCTCATATGAGACTCCAATGAATCTCATATGAAAAATCTCATATGAATTCCATATGAGACTCACATGAATTCCATATGAGACTCACATGAATTCCATATGAGACTCACAGGAATCTCATATGAGACTCACATGAATCTCATATGAGACTCACATGAATCTCATATGAGACTCACAAGAATCTCATATGAGACTCACAGGAATCTCATATGAGACTCACAGGAATCTCATATGAGACTCACAGGAATCTCATATGAGACTCACATGAATCTCATATGAGACTCACATGAATCTCATATGAGACTCACAGGAATCTCATATGAGACTAACAGGAATCTCATATGAGACTCACATGAATCTCATATGAGACTCACAGGAATCTCATATGAGACTAACAGGAATCTCATATGAGACTAACAGGAATCTCATATGAGACTCCAATGAATCTCATATGAGAAATCTCATATGAATCTCATATGAGACTCACATGAATTCCATATGAGACTCACATGAATCTCATATGAGACTCACATGAATCTCATATGAGACTCACATGAATCTCATATGAGACTCACATGAATCTCACATGAGACTCACAGGAATCTCACATGAGACTCACATGAATCTCACATGAGACTCACAGGAATCTCATATGAGACTCACAGGAATCTCATATGAGACTCACAGGAATCTCATATGAGACTCACATGAATCTCATATGAGACTCCAATGAATCTCATATGAGACTCACAGGAATCTCATATGAGACTCACATGAATCTCATATGAGACTCCAATGAGTCTCATATGTGACTCACAGGAATCTCATATGAGACTCCAATGAATCTCATATGAGACTCACAGGAATCTCATATGAGACTCACATGAATCTCATATGAGACTCACATGAATCTCATATGAGACTATGAGAAATCTCATATGAATCTCATATGAGACTCACATGAATTCCATATGAGACTCACATGAATCTCATATGAGACTCCAATGAATCTCATATGAGACTCACAGGAATCTCATATGAGACTCACATGAATCTCATATGAGACTCACATGAATCTCATATGAGACTCACATGAATCTCATATGAGACTCACATGAATCTCATATGAGACTCACATGAATCTCATATGAGACTCACAGGAATCTCATATGAGACTCACATGAATCTCATATGAGATTTCAATGAATCTCATATGAGACTCACAGGAATCTCATATGAGACTCACAGGAATCTCATATGAGACTCACATGAATCTCATATAAGACTTCAATGAATCTCATATGAGACTCACAGGAATCTCATATGAGACTCACAGGAATCTCATATGAGACTCCAATGAATCTCATATGAGACTCACAGGAATCTCATATGAGACTCACAGGAATCTCATATGAGACTCACATGAATCTCATATGAGACTCCAATGAATCTCATATGAGACTCACAGGAATCTCATATGAGACTCACATGAATCTCATATGAGACTCCAATGAGTCTCATATGTGACTCACAGGAATCTCATATGAGACTCCAATGAATCTCATATGAGACTCACAGGAATCTCATATGAGACTCACATGAATCTCATATGAGACTCACATGAATCTCATATGAGACTATGAGAAATCTCATATGAATCTCATATGAGACTCACATGAATTCCATATGAGACTCACATGAATCTCATATGAGACTCCAATGAATCTCATATGAGACTCACAGGAATCTCATATGAGACTCACATGAATCTCATATGAGACTCACATGAATCTCATATGAGACTCACATGAATCTCATATGAGACTCACAGGAATCTCATATGAGACTCACATGAATCTCATATGAGATTTCAATGAATCTCATATGAGACTCACAGGAATCTCATATGAGACTCACAGGAATCTCATATGAGACTCACATGAAGCTCATATAAGACTTCAATGAATCTCATATGAGACTCACAGGAATCTCATATGAGACTCACAGGAATCTCATATGAGACTCCAATGAATCTCATATGAGACTCACAGGAATCTCATATGAGACTCACAGGAATCTCATATGAGACTCACTTGAATCTCATATGAGACTCCAATGAATCTCATATGAGACTCACAGGAATCTCATATGAGACTCACAGGAATCTCATATAAGACTCACATGAATCTCATATGAGACTCACAGGAATCTCATATGAGACTCACAGGAATCTCATATGAGACTCCAATGAATCTCATATGAAAAATCTCATAAGAATTCCATATGAGACTCACATGAATTCCATATGAGACTCACATGAATTCCATATGAGACTCACAGGAATCTCATATGAGACTCACATGAATCTCATATGAGACTCACATGAATCTCATATGAGACTCACAAGAATCTCATATGAGACTCACAGGAATCTCATATGAGACTCACAGGAATCTCATATGAGACTCACAGGAATCTCATATGAGACTCACATGAATCTCATATGAGACTCACATGAATCTCATATGAGACTCACAGGAATCTCATATGAGACTAACAGGAATCTCATATGAGACTCACATGAATCTCATATGAGACTCACAGGAATCTCATATGAGACTAACAGGAATCTCATATGAGACTAACAGGAATCTCATATGAGACTCCAATGAATCTTATATGAGAAATCTCATATGAATCTCATATGAGACTCACATGAATTCCATATGAGACTCACATGAATCTCATATGAGACTCACATGAATCTCATATGAGACTCACATGAATCTCATATGAGACTCACATGAATCTCACATGAGACTCACAGGAATCTCACATGAGACTCACATGAATCTCACATGAGACTCACAGGAATCTCATATGAGACTCACAGGAATCTCATATGAGACTCACATGAATCTCATATGAGACTCCAATGAATCTCATATGAGACTCACAGGAATCTCATATGAGACTCACATGAATCTCATATGAGACTCCAATGAGTCTCATATGTGACTCACAGGAATCTCATATGAGACTCCAATGAATCTCATATGAGACTCACAGGAATCTCATATGAGACTCACATGAATCTCATATGAGACTCACATGAATCTCATATGAGACTATGAGAAATCTCATATGAATCTCATATGAGACTCACATGAATTCCATATGAGACTCACATGAATCTCATATGAGACTCCAATGAATCTCATATGAGACTCACAGGAATCTCATATGAGACTCACATGAATCTCATATGAGACTCACATGAATCTCATATGAGACTCACATGAATCTCATATGAGACTCACAGGAATCTCATATGAGACTCACATGAATCTCATATGAGATTTCAATGAATCTCATATGAGACTCACAGGAATCTCATATGAGACTCACAGGAATCTCATATGAGACTCACATGAATCTCATATAAGACTTCAATGAATCTCATATGAGACTCACAGGAATCTCATATGAGACTCACAGGAATCTCATATGAGACTCCAATGAATCTCATATGAGACTCACAGGAATCTCATATGAGACTCACAGGAATCTCATATGAGACTCACTTGAATCTCATATGAGACTCCAATGAATCTCATATGAGACTCACAGGAATCTCATATGAGACTCACATGAATCTCATATGAGACTCCAATGAATCTCATATGAAAAATCTCATATGAATTCCATATGAGACTCACATGAATTCCATATGAGACTCACATGAATTCCATATGAGACTCACAGGAATCTCATATGAGACTCACATGAATCTCATATGAGACTCACAGGAATCTCATATGAGACTCACATGAATCTCATATGAGACTCCAATGAATCTCATATGAGACTCACAGGAATCTCATATGAGACTCACATGAATCTCATATGAGACTCCAATGAATCTCATATGAGACTCACATGAATCTCATATGAGACTCCAATGAATCTCATATGAGACTCACAGGAATCTCATATGAGACTCACAGGAATCTCATATGAGACTCACAGGAATCTCATATGATACTCACATGAATCTCATATGAGACTCCAATGAATCTCATATGAGACTTCAATGAATCTCATATGAGACTCACAGGAATCTCATATGAGACTCACAGGAATCTCATATGAGACTCCAATGAATCTCATATGAGACTCACAGGAATCTCATATGAGACTCACAGGAATCTCATATGAGACTCACAGGAATCTCATATGAGACTCACATGAATCTCATATGAGACTCCAATGAATCTCATATGAGACTCACAGGAATCTCATATGAGACTCCAATGAATCTCATATGAAAAATCTCATATGAATTCCATATGAGACTCACATGAATTCCATATGAGACTCACATGAATTCCATATGAGACTCACAGGAATCTCATATGAGACTCACATGAATCTCATATGAGACTCACATGAATCTCATATGAGACTCACAAGAATCTCATATGAGACTCACAGGAATCTCATATGAGACTCACAGGAATCTCATATGAGACTCACAGGAATCTCATATGAGACTCACATGAATCTCATATGAGACTCACACGAATCTCATATGAGACTCACAGGAATCTCATATGAGACTAACAGGAATCTCATATGAGACTCACATGAATCTCATATGAGACTCACAGGAATCTCATATGAGACTAACAGGAATCTCATATGAGACTAACAGGAATCTCATATGAGACTCCAATGAATCTCATATGAGAAATCTCATATGAATCTCATATGAGACTCACATGAATTCCATATGAGACTCACATGAATCTCATATGAGACTCACATGAATCTCATATGAGACTCACATGAATCTCATATGAGACTCACATGAATCTCACATGAGACTCACAGGAATCTCACATGAGACTCACATGAATCTCACATGAGACTCACAGGAATCTCATATGAGACTCACAGGAATCTCATATGAGACTCACAGGAATCTCATATGAGACTCACATGAATCTCATATGAGACTCCAATGAATCTCATATGAGACTCACAGGAATCTCATATGAGACTCACATGAATCTCATATGAGACTCCAATGAGTCTCATATGTGACTCACAGGAATCTCATATGAGACTCCAATGAATCTCATATGAGACTCACAGGAATCTCATATGAGACTCACATGAATCTCATATGAGACTCACATGAATCTCATATGAGACTATGAGAAATCTCATATGAATCTCATATGAGACTCACATGAATTCCATATGAGACTCACATGAATCTCATATGAGACTCCAATGAATCTCATATGAGACTCACAGGAATCTCATATGAGACTCACATGAATCTCATATGAGACTCACATGAATCTCATATGAGACTCACATGAATCTCATATGAGACTCACATGAATCTCATATGAGACTCACAGGAATCTCATATGAGACTCACATGAATCTCATATGAGATTTCAATGAATCTCATATGAGACTCACAGGAATCTCATATGAGACTCACAGGAATCTCATATGAGACTCACATGAATCTCATATAAGACTTCAATGAATCTCATATGAGACTCACAGGAATCTCATATGAGACTCACAGGAATCTCATATGAGACTCCAATGAATCTCATATGAGACTCACAGGAATCTCATATGAGACTCACAGGAATCTCATATGAGACTCACATGAATCTCATATGAGACTCCAATGAATCTCATATGAGACTCACAGGAATCTCATATGAGACTCACATGAATCTCATATGAGACTCCAATGAGTCTCATATGTGACTCACAGGAATCTCATATGAGACTCCAATGAATCTCATATGAGACTCACAGGAATCTCATATGAGACTCACATGAATCTCATATGAGACTCACATGAATCTCATATGAGACTATGAGAAATCTCATATGAATCTCATATGAGACTCACATGAATTCCATATGAGACTCACATGAATCTCATATGAGACTCCAATGAATCTCATATGAGACTCACAGGAATCTCATATGAGACTCACATGAATCTCATATGAGACTCACATGAATCTCATATGAGACTCACATGAATCTCATATGAGACTCACAGGAATCTCATATGAGACTCACATGAATCTCATATGAGATTTCAATGAATCTCATATGAGACTCACAGGAATCTCATATGAGACTCACAGGAATCTCATATGAGACTCACATGAATCTCATATAAGACTTCAATGAATCTCATATGAGACTCACAGGAATCTCATATGAGACTCACAGGAATCTCATATGAGACTCCAATGAATCTCATATGAGACTCACAGGAATCTCATATGAGACTCACAGGAATCTCATATGAGACTCACTTGAATCTCATATGAGACTCCAATGAATCTCATATGAGACTCACAGGAATCTCATATGAGACTCACAGGAATCTCATATAAGACTCACATGAATCTCATATGAGACTCACAGGAATCTCATATGAGACTCACAGGAATCTCATATGAGACTCCAATGAATCTCATATGAAAAATCTCATAAGAATTCCATATGAGACTCACATGAATTCCATATGAGACTCACATGAATTCCATATGAGACTCACAGGAATCTCATATGAGACTCACATGAATCTCATATGAGACTCACATGAATCTCATATGAGACTCACAAGAATCTCATATGAGACTCACAGGAATCTCATATGAGACTCACAGGAATCTCATATGAGACTCACAGGAATCTCATATGAGACTCACATGAATCTCATATGAGACTCACATGAATCTCATATGAGACTCACAGGAATCTCATATGAGACTAACAGGAATCTCATATGAGACTCACATGAATCTCATATGAGACTCACAGGAATCTCATATGAGACTAACAGGAATCTCATATGAGACTAACAGGAATCTCATATGAGACTCCAATGAATCTCATATGAGAAATCTCATATGAATCTCATATGAGACTCACATGAATTCCATATGAGACTCACATGAATCTCATATGAGACTCACATGAATCTCATATGAGACTCACATGAATCTCATATGAGACTCACATGAATCTCACATGAGACTCACAGGAATCTCACATGAGACTCACATGAATCTCACATGAGACTCACAGGAATCTCATATGAGACTCACAGGAATCTCATATGAGACTCACATGAATCTCATATGAGACTCCAATGAATCTCATATGAGACTCACAGGAATCTCATATGAGACTCACATGAATCTCATATGAGACTCCAATGAGTCTCATATGTGACTCACAGGAATCTCATATGAGACTCCAATGAATCTCATATGAGACTCACAGGAATCTCATATGAGACTCACATGAATCTCATATGAGACTCACATGAATCTCATATGAGACTATGAGAAATCTCATATGAATCTCATATGAGACTCACATGAATTCCATATGAGACTCACATGAATCTCATATGAGACTCCAATGAATCTCATATGAGACTCACAGGAATCTCATATGAGACTCACATGAATCTCATATGAGACTCACATGAATCTCATATGAGACTCACATGAATCTCATATGAGACTCACAGGAATCTCATATGAGACTCACATGAATCTCATATGAGATTTCAATGAATCTCATATGAGACTCACAGGAATCTCATATGAGACTCACAGGAATCTCATATGAGACTCACATGAAACTCATATAAGACTTCAATGAATCTCATATGAGACTCACAGGAATCTCATATGAGACTCACAGGAATCTCATATGAGACTCCAATGAATCTCATATGAGACTCACAGGAATCTCATATGAGACTCACAGGAATCTCATATGAGACTCACTTGAATCTCATATGAGACTCCAATGAATCTCATATGAGACTCACAGGAATCTCATATGAGACTCACATGAATCTCATATGAGACTCCAATGAATCTCATATGAAAAATCTCATATGAATTCCATATGAGACTCACATGAATTCCATATGAGACTCACATGAATTCCATATGAGACTCACAGGAATCTCATATGAGACTCACATGAATCTCATATGAGACTCACAGGAATCTCATATGAGACTCACATGAATCTCATATGAGACTCCAATGAATCTCATATGAGACTCACAGGAATCTCATATGAGACTCACATGAATCTCATATGAGACTCCAATGAATCTCATATGAGACTCACATGAATCTCATATGAGACTCCAATGAATCTCATATGAGACTCACAGGAATCTCATATGAGACTCACAGGAATCTCATATGATACTCACAGGAATCTCATATGATACTCACATGAATCTCATATGAGACTCCAATGAATCTCATATGAGACTTCAATGAATCTCATATGAGACTCACAGGAATCTCATATGAGACTCACAGGAATCTCATATGAGACTCCAATGAATCTCATATGAGACTCACAGGAATCTCATATGAGACTCACAGGAATCTCATATGAGACTCACAGGAATCTCATATGAGACTCACATGAATCTCATATGAGACTCCAATGAATCTCATATGAGACTCACAGGAATCTCATATGAGACTCCAATGAATCTCATATGAAAAATCTCATATGAATTCCATATGAGACTCACATGAATTCCATATGAGACTCACATGAATTCCATATGAGACTCACAGGAATCTCATATGAGACTCACATGAATCTCATATGAGACTCACATGAATCTCATATGAGACTCACAAGAATCTCATATGAGACTCACAGGAATCTCATATGAGACTCACAGGAATCTCATATGAGACTCACAGGAATCTCATATGAGACTCACATGAATCTCATATGAGACTCACATGAATCTCATATGAGACTCACAGGAATCTCATATGAGACTAACAGGAATCTCATATGAGACTCACATGAATCTCATATGAGACTCACAGGAATCTCATATGAGACTAACAGGAATCTCATATGAGACTAACAGGAATCTCATATGAGACTCCAATGAATCTCATATGAGAAATCTCATATGAATCTCATATGAGACTCACATGAATTCCATATGAGACTCACATGAATCTCATATGAGACTCACATGAATCTCATATGAGACTCACATGAATCTCATATGAGACTCACATGAATCTCACATGAGACTCACAGGAATCTCACATGAGACTCACATGAATCTCACATGAGACTCACAGGAATCTCATATGAGACTCACAGGAATCTCATATGAGACTCACATGAATCTCATATGAGACTCCAATGAATCTCATATGAGACTCACAGGAATCTCATATGAGACTCACATGAATCTCATATGAGACTCCAATGAGTCTCATATGTGACTCACAGGAATCTCATATGAGACTCCAATGAATCTCATATGAGACTCACAGGAATCTCATATGAGACTCACATGAATCTCATATGAGACTCACATGAATCTCATATGAGACTATGAGAAATCTCATATGAATCTCATATGAGACTCACATGAATTCCATATGAGACTCACATGAATCTCATATGAGACTCCAATGAATCTCATATGAGACTCACAGGAATCTCATATGAGACTCACATGAATCTCATATGAGATTTCAATGAATCTCATATGAGACTCACAGGAATCTCATATGAGACTCACAGGAATCTCATATGAGACTCACATGAATCTCATATAAGACTTCAATGAATCTCATATGAGACTCACAGGAATCTCATATGAGACTCACAGGAATCTCATATGAGACTCCAATGAATCTCATATGAGACTCACAGGAATCTCATATGAGACTCACAGGAATCTCATATGAGACTCACTTGAATCTCATATGAGACTCCAATGAATCTCATATGAGACTCACAGGAATCTCATATGAGACTCACAGGAATCTCATATGAGACTCACATGAATCTCATATGAGACTCACAGGAATCTCATATGAGACTCACAGGAATATCATATGAGACTCCAATGAATCTCATATGAAAAATCTCATATGAATTCCATATGAGACTCACATGAATTCCATATGAGACTCACATGAATTCCATATGAGACTCACAGGAATCTCATATGAGACTCACATGAATCTCATATGAGACTCACAGGAATCTCATATGAGACTCACATGAATCTCATATGAGACTCCAATGAATCTCATATGAGACTCACAGGAATCTCATATGAGACTCACATGAATCTCATATGAGACTCCAATGAATCTCATATGAGACTCACATGAATCTCATATGAGACTCCAATGAATCTCATATGAGACTCACAGGAATCTCATATGAGACTCACAGGAATCTCATATGATACTCACATGAATCTCATATGAGACTCCAATGAATCTCATATGAGACTTCAATGAATCTCATATGAGACTCACAGGAATCTCATATGAGACTCACAGGAATCTCATATGAGACTCCAATGAATCTCATATGAGACTCACAGGAATCTCATATGAGACTCACAGGAATCTCATATGAGACTCACAGGAATCTCATATGAGACTCACATGAATCTCATATGAGACTCCAATGAATCTCATATGAGACTCACAGGAATCTCATATGAGACTCACAGGAATCTCATATGAGACTCACAGGAATCTCATATGAGACTCACATGAATCTCATATGAGACTGCAATGAATCTCATATGAGACTCACAGGAATTTCATATGAGACTAACAGGAATCTCATATGAGACTCTAATGAATCTCATATGAGAAATCTCACAGGAATCTCATATGAGACTCCAATGAATCTCATATGAGACTCACAGGAATCTCATATGAGACTCACAGGAATCTCATATGAGACTCACAGGAATCTCATATGAGACTCACAGGAATCTCATATGAGACTCACATGAATCTCATATGAGACTCCAATGAATCTCATATGAGACTCACAGGAATCTCATATGAGACTCACAGGAATCTCATATGAGACTCACAGGAATCTCATATGAGACTCACATGAATCTCATATGAGACTCACAGGAATCTCATATGAGACTCACAGGAATCTCATATGAGACTCCAATAAATCTCATATGAAAAATCTCATATGAATTCCATATGAGACTCACAGGAATCTCATATGAGACTCACATGAATCTCATATGAGACTCACAGGAATCTCATATGAGACTCCAATGAATCTCATATGAGATTTCAATGAATCTCATATGAGACTCACAGGAATCTCGTATGAGACTCACATGAATATCATATGAGACTCCAATGAATCTCATATGAGACTCACAGGAATCTCATATCAGACTCACATGAATCTCATATGAGACTCCAATGAATCTCATATGAGACTCACAGGAATCTCATATGAGACTCACAGGAATCTCATATGAGACTCACATGAATCTCATATGAGACTCACATGAATCTCATATGAGACTCACAGGAATCTCATATGAGACTCACAGGAATCTCATATGAGACTCACAGGAATCTCATATGAGACTCACAGGAATCTCATATGAGACTCACAGGAATCTCATATGAGACTCACAGGAATCTCATATGAGACTCAAATGAATCTCATATGAGACTCACATGAATCTCATATGAGACTCACAGGAATCTCATATGAGACTAACAGGAATCTCATATGAGACTAACAGGAATCTCATATGAGACTCACAGGAATCTCATATGAGACTCCAATGAATCTCATATGAGAAATCTCATATGAATCTCATATGAGACTCACATGAATTCCATATGAGACTCCAATGAATCTCATATGATATGAGATTCATGTGAGTCTCATATGAGATTCATGTGAGTCTCATATGAGATTCCTGTGAGTCTCATATGAGATTCCTGTGAGTCTCATATGAGATTCCTGTGAGTCTCATATGAGATTCCTGTGAGTCTCATCTCACAGGAATCTCATATGAGACTCACATGAATCTCATATGAGACTCCAATGAATCTCATATGAGACTCACAGGAATTTCATATGAGACTAACAGGAATCTCATATGAGACTCCAATGAATCTCATATGAGAAATCTCACAGAAATCTCATATGAGACTCCAATGAATCTCATATGAGACTCACAGGAATCTCATATGAGACTCACAGGAATCTCATATGAGACTCACATGAATCTCATATGAGACTCCAATGAATCTCATATGAGACTCACAGGAATCTCATATGAGACTCACAGGAATCTCATATGAGACTCACATGAATCTCATATGAGACTCACAGGAATCTCATATGAGACTCACAGGAATCTCATATGAGACTCCAATGAATCTCATATGAAAAATCTCATATGAATTCCATATTCTCTTTCGAAAAGTACGTAAGTAAAGAAAAGAGGTTTGTCTGGATCTGATTCAACAAAAGCACATGCATAAAATCTCTTTGCAGCTGACTAAAATATCAAAACAAACCTGCTCTTTCGAATCACTCTAAAATGTGTTTTTAAACATTAAAAATATATAATCTAAGGTGACTGTGAAATAGGCCAAATTTTTATTATAATTCACTGTAAATAAATTATTATAATGCATAATATTTATGTTCTATTTTCATAAATTCGAAAGAGCAGGTTTGTTTTGATATTTTAGTCAGCTGCAAAGAGATTTTATGCATGTGCTTTTGTTGAATCAGATCCAGACAAACCTCTTTTCTTTACTTACGTACTTTTCGAAAGAGAATGGATGTCCTTTTCTCAAATTTCGAAGAAATTTTTTTCACATTGGTGAATTACGAACATAAAATATACATATTACAAACTCACTAGTCAGAATGTCATGATTGAAAATACAAATAACTTATACAACAGTACTACATAGTAATATTCACTGGTTTGAAATTATAAAATAGTTTCTGTGATTCCCGCTTTTTTTTGAAACTGATAGATCATGTGTTGCCGAACAATGTTGTGTTATATAACGAATGTATGTAAATTAGAAACCTTCGAAATAGCTTGGTCGAATCGCTCACGCGCCTGCCGGTCGCTTATTGACGCGCGCTACACACGTTACAAATTTCTCTCTTCTTCCCTTCATCTCCTAAGCAGTTCCATTACCTAGCAAGTTACTAGCTAGTCAAAATGAAATTCTACTACGAGTAAACTAGCTATTCTTCACTAGTTATCATGTCATATCGCGAGTGCATGTATCGTTAAAAGTTTGTTTATCAGCAGTTTCAAGTTATACAACCGTCGACCTAGCCAATAAGGGGACTGACCTAAGGCTCTCGAGTACAAATCGCTAGCTGCTTACATGGGGTCCATCGATTAATGCAATGAATTTGGATCAGATGACGTCACAGACTTCTGACTAGAGGCTCACGAAAGTTGTGAAGGTGGTCGTCACTCCACCGTGACTAGCGGTACATCATTGGCCGCCGAGAGAATTGAATTCGAATGTTGCTTTTAGAATCATTTATGTATGCACATACGTACATTAGATTTTGAGCCACAATGACTACAGAGTGCGGGTGAGGCGCGGGTGGGATGCGGGTGGCTGACGACTAGTTGACGGCCCGCGCCCCACCTGCACCCCACCCGCAGCTCACCCGCACCCCACCCGCACTCTGTAGTCAGTGCACTGAAACCTCGGTCATGAATTGTGATTGCAGAGCCGAGTGCGTTAAACTGATCTTCCTTATTAAATTATGTTAATGGTAGTATTACTGTTAAAATTGGGAAGTTGTGGCACAAAGATCAAAGCAGCCTCACCCGCACTGCTCTGCTCCTCCCCTATTCGCACGTTCTTTAACTGCCGAGCGCTCTCACTCGCCCTCTCCTCACCGCTCGATCCATTTGATTTCAGGCCGGCTGCCCATTCTGGCTCGCACGAGAAAGAGAGCGCGCGCAGAGAGCGTGCGCGAGTGAGATAATCAGAGGTCAGAGAGAGAAAGAGAGTGGCTGATCGAAAAGCGGGGCATGCTCGGCTGGAAGAAGAGAGAGCGCGCAGAGAGCGTACGCTCGTGAGAGAGCCAAGAGGCGGGGATGTGAGAGTGGCTGAGCGAAAGGCGGGGCATGAGCGTTTGGCCAATCAGATTGCACAGACAGTGGGCCGAGCGACCAATGAGCGCAGAGTGCAGTGGGCGGGGCTTACGTGATGCACACCGTCGTCGTCGTCGTCGTCGTAAACACGTTTAGTGGCAGAATGAGCGAAAAGTTGTTTTGGATATTTTGGAAGCCGCAACCGATATTTATTTCTTGTATCATACTCATAAGTCTTGTCAAATGATATTCTAACAAAAAAAACACATACTATGGAGTATATCGTATTGGGATAGAGGAAATTGAGTATGCCTTGGGGGTGACGCGCTGCGCGCGTCAAAGATCAAGACAAACGGGCGGCGCTGCGCGCCGCCCTCAATGAGACTCACAGGAATCTCATATGAGACTCACAGGAATCTCATATGAGACTCACATGAATCTCATATGAGACTCACATGAATCTCATATGAGACTCACAGGAATCTCATATGAGACTCACAGGAATCTCATATGAGACTCACAGGAATCTCATATGAGACTCACAGGAATCTCATATGAGACTCACATGAATCTCATATGAGACTCACATGAATCTCATATGAGACTCACAGGAATCTCATATGAGACTCACAGGAATCTCATATGAGACTCACAGGAATCTCATATGAGACTCACAGGAATCTCATATGAGACTCACATGAATCTCATATGAGACTCACATGAATCTCATATGAGACTCACAGGAATCTCATATGAGACTAACAGGAATCTCATATGAGACTAACAGGAATCTCATATGAGACTCACATGAATCTCATATGAGACTCACAGGAATCTCATATGAGACTAACAGGAATCTCCTATGAGACTAACAGGAATCTCATATGAGACTCACATGAATCTCACATGAGACTCACAGGAATCTCATATGAGACTCACATGAATCTCATATGAGACGCATATTTTCTTGAAGCACACTGTAGACTCTGTAGTCACTCCAATCTTTCTCCTCTTCCAGCAGTCTCTTTCCGCGTGTGTCGTTCCTCCTATATGGAAGATAGGGTATGTGAGACCCATCCACAAGGGTGGGTCCCAGAGTGAGGTAGTCAACTACCGTCCCATTGCTCTCACTGCCACACTTTCCAAACTGCTGGAGAGGATTTGCGCGGCGCAGATGACAGAGCACTTTGAAAAACACTGTCTTCTCACCTCTCGCCAATTCGGTTTCCGCGCGGGCCGATCCACATGCGCACAGCTCGTTGAGTGTCATGCCCAGTGGTCGCGTGATCTCACCGACGGGCAAGTAGTCGACTGCCTTTATGTAGATTACAAAAAGGCGTTTGATTGCATAAATCATTCCATGTTGTTCAAGAAGCTCCACTCACTTGGTGTTCGCGGCAGTGCACTCGCGTGGATCAAATCTTTTCTGTGCGATAGAACAACGCGTGTACTTGTCAGTCAGTGTCTATCCTCCCCACGCACTGTGAATTGCGGTGTTCCTCAGGGGAGCTGTCTCGGGCCTCTTCTTTTCAATGTATTTATTAACAACATTGTCGACTGTTTGCCGGACTATGTTCGCTGCGCATTGTATGCTGACGATTTGAAAGTGTCCTACGCGTTCTGTCCCCTCGATCTCACCGCGCGCACTAAGTTTCAGCAAGCAGTCGACTGTGTTTCTGAGTGGTCGATTGAGTGGGGTCTTACCATATCTGCTAGCAAAACACAGGTTCTTCACTTGGGCAAGCGAAATCCGCTGTATGCATATTCACTTGGCACAGTGACTCTAGAAACCCCTGAGTGTGTTAAAGATCTTGGTGTGTATATCTCTACTCGCCTTTCTTTCGATGACTACATTAAACGCATTGTCGATCGCACACTTTGGGGAATCAATGACTTCCTAAGAGCATACCGTACTCGCAGCTTAGCCGTTCTTTGCAAAGCATTTGTGACATATTATCGCTGTAAGCTGGAGTACTGTACTGAGCTCTGGAATCCCACCGATGTGCGCTCAGTGAATCTTATTGAGGGCGTTCAACGGTATTTCACCAGACGAATCTGCCATAGAAATGGCATTTTCAATCTAGGATACTCTGCCAGACTCTGCCTGCTAGGCTTGGAGACTCTCGAGTCACGACGAGCAGTCAATGATATTGCCTACATACATAAAATTGTACACGGTCGCACCGTCTTTGACTCATCCGCCATCTATAATATCATATCCACATCATCGAGACACTCTCACTGCCACCGAATCGTACCCTCTTTTGATCCGTCCGTTAGAACACAGACATTCATTCACCGCAAGTTTCGAATATGGAATTCCTTACCATCTAACATTATAGCTATCAGAGACACCGGTTCTTTCAAAGAGGAGGTTAGAAAATGCATGATTGAACCATCTCGCATCCGCGCTTCCTGATCGATACGGGTACGGTCTCCCCAGTATATGTAACAGAGTACATTCATTTCATATACATATGTCTGTTGTATTGTCCCATACGCATTTGTATCTGTTTTACCATTCTTTGATTTGATCTTAATCACAAATACGTTGCACCACTTATTACAGCCACACATTTTTGTCCCCATATGTTTTCTGAATACGCAATGATAAATAATTGAAATTGAAAATGAATCTCATATGAGACTCACATGAATCTCATATGAGACTCACATGAATCTCATATGAGACTCACAGGAATCTCATATGAGACTCACATGAATCTCATATGAGACTCCAATGAGTCTCATATGTGACTCACAGGAATCTCATATGAGACTCACAGGAATCTCATATGAGACTCACATGAATATCATATGAGACTCACATGAATCTCATATGAGACTCACATGAATCTCATATGAGACTCCAATGAATCTCATATGAGACTCACAGGAATCTCATATGAGACTCACATGAATCTCATATGAGACTCCAATGAGTCTCATATGTGACTCACAGGAATCTCATATGAGACTCCAATGAATCTCATATGAGACTCACAGGAATCTCATATGAGACTCACATGAATCTCATATGAGACTCACATGAATCTCATATGAGACTATGAGAAATCTCATATGAATCTCATATGAGACTCACATGAATTCCATATGAGACTTACAGGAATCTCATATGAGACTCACAGGAATCTCATATGAGACTATGAGAAATCTCATATGAATCTCATATGAGACTCACATGAATTCCATATGAGACTCACAGGAATCTCATATGAGACTCACAGGAATCTCATATGAGACTCCAATGAATCTCATATGAGACTCACAGGAATCTCATATGAGACTCACAGGAATCTCATATGAGACTCACAGGAATCTCATATGAGACTCACAGGAATCTCATATGAGACTCCTGTGAGTCTCCCCGCTCTCTGGATCGATGCCGCTTCCACTCCACTCGCAGCCATTGCGGTAGCCTTTCCAGCTCTCAGTCGGTGAGGGGTGAGACGAGAAACATTGGCGCGCTCCGACAGGGCGACCAACTCGCGACGCACTGAGTCGGCGGACATTCTCCCTCCGCGGAAGTATCTGAACACCGGTCCCTCGTGCCTCTCTTCTGCGTCGAACTTCTTCCACTGCTCGAAGCCCTCGGTGCTGGAGCTGACGTATGTCGTCCTGCCGCGCGCAAGCTGGTCGTTCTTAGCTCGCACGACCCGTATTGAGAGAGTACCTAGAGAGTAATGGAGTGAGCAAGTGGTTATGGTAGCCAATGTTGTACCTGACGCAGAGTAGTCCAGGTGCTCCCAGTCCAAGTTGACAGTTTCGGAGAGTCGAAGCAGCTCGTGGAACGAGAGCCACGTTAGAGCCGCTGCTCTCCTGTCTCTCCTTGACAGCGAAAGTACCCGATTCAGTTCGCTCATGATGAAGGGCTTGTAGTGAATGACGCTCCTTCCTCTAGCTGCTGCTGCGATGGCGGCGCCCGCTATCACTCCAAACCGTCCGACGAGGGGTGATAGACCGGCGACATCGCTATAAGGTGGGGGGAGTTAGAGCGGAAAACAGGATATCAACCGAACCTGGCGGCTGCCGCGACGACTCATAGCGACGACGCTGACGCTCCTTGTTTCCACTTGACAAGGAGGAAGGCGACCAGTGTCTCAGCGGTGTCGGGCGGGAGGTCCTTCTTGGCGGCGAACGCTCGCAGCTGCTTGATGGCGCTAGCGTAGGCGCGTCTGGTTGACGGGGCGACTCGGGCAGCGATAGCTGCGCGTGCAAGGTGTTCAGACTCCTCTCCTGCTGCTACGCCAATGGCGGCGACAGCTCCAGCCAGGGGCTCTGTAAGACATGGGGGTGGGTGGGCAGGGAAAACAAAGAGAATGGAGAATGGTGTATTTTCTCTCGGTGCGTGTTGTGGTATAGTGGGCTGCCACGCAGCGAGTAGGCTCCGCCCACATAGCGCCTCCCTCGTCTCGCTACGCAAACGAAATTGAATAATTTTCGCTCCATAAATTCCGTGAAAACTACAATTTCGACGCTTCGCAAAACAGGGAGGAACGGGCTAGAACACTTCCCTAAAGATCGGAGTTGAGGTAGATGATAGCGAAATCGAAATGCAGGCTAGGCGCCGCGAACAGCTCGTTCCCGCCTGTGCCGGGGTTGACGATGGCAGTACCGGGTGGAAAAAACACGCGCAGCTTTGACGAAAGACCGCCAGTTACCCTTTCCGTCCTTCACCAATGGATATACGCAGCCAGCCCGACCGCCATAACGGGAAACCCAAAACTCCTTTGGTGCCCTGCTTCAGCATGAAACTCAACGCTTTCGCCGCCCACGCCGGTGGGGGAACTACTCACGCAACTCCCTCGGCCCACCACTCGACTGACCGAAAAGCGTCGGCTCCGACGGCTCCTGGTGCCGGGAAACGGGAGACGAATTTGGTGCAGATGGCGGTGAACTCGGAGGCGAACAGATCGACACTGAACGGGCCAAACTCGTTAGCGAAACTTTCGACCACCCAGCGTTGTATCCCCCAATCGTCCCTGTCTCTACGCCTACTCAGCTCGTCTGCAAGTGCGAGTTGTGCTCTCGGGAGCCACACTGGGGTGGCGTTCGCGTGAGCTGCGTGGAGAATGCGATTCGTTTCACGTGCCAAAGCGTTGAGAGCAGGAATCATGCTACCCTTGGACAGAATAGCGACCGCGCTGGTGTTGTCCGACTGGATGCGTACGTTTTTGCCGCTCAGCTGCTTCACGCATGTCTCGACTCCAAAGAGTATGCCAGCCAGTTCTCGGTAGGTGCTAGACTGTCCTACTTCGCTCTCTACCAGGTTGCGAGAGCTGGTAAAAGTACCAAAGTTGCCTTCGCATACTATGCCTATGCCAGTATCAGACGCGTCAGTAGAAAGGGTGACCTCGGGGGGGGGGGGGGAAGTGGAATACCAAACTGCTTAGGACATCCTGATGCCAATTTCTCTTCCCACCATAGTCCTTCTTCTCTCATCTCTCCTGACACTTGTACTCTGACCCACCGTGGATCTGTCCACTCGCCGCTTGTGCATCGGCCGCCGCCCTCTGAAGCTCCCTCGACTCGCGCGTCGCCTCTGGAACGACGAGATAGAGGCTGATGAGAGTACCAATGAGAGATTGAAGTGAAGCGAGAGAGATAGAGCTCCTTCTGAGGAGGGGCACTTTGGAAAGTGTTGTCGACAATCTGTTGTCTGATGGAGTGACTACACCTTGCTGAAGGTTTATTCTGAAGCCTAGCCAAGTGATGATCTGAGTCGGCACCAGAACGCACTTCTCCGTCGCCAACGAGACTCTCGCTCTTTTCAAATCCCCGGTGATAGCAGAGATGGCTTGTGCCACCTCGTCCGCAGAGTTCCCGACAATGAGACCGTCGTCAAGGTAGAGAAAGACCTTGAAGCCTGAGGACCTCCATCTGGCGACGAGAGGCCTGAAGACCTTGGAGAAGATGTAGGGTGCCGGAGACAGGCCGAACGGTAATCCCCTCATCGCGAGCTCTTCGTCATTCCATCTAAAACCCATAAACTGGAGCGCGTCGTCTGCCATACGGAGGTGGTGGTAACCGGACCTAAAATCAAAAGACGCTGCGAAGCCTCCTCGTGGCAGCGAGTCCCACGCCACCGATAGGTCCTCGTACTAAAATGACGACTTGGCCAGGCTCTCGTTGAGTCGCGACAAATCGAAAATGAGTCTCAGCTTGCCCGAGTTGTTCTCAACGACTGAGAGGGGACTCACTAGCGCCAGGTGCTGGAGAGGAACGACGACCCCCGACTTCCGCAACGCTGCCACTTGTGTATCTACAAACTGCCGATGACGGATCGCTGATTCCCTATTGGGGCCTACGATTTCTACCGGAGGCGGAGAGACAAAATTGAGCGAGTAGCCCTGGCGGAGGACCTTAGCTATCCACGCTTCGACCGGAATCGATACCCAAAAATCAACGCAACGAGACACAGACACGAACGGAGCCTCACCACTTCCTCCTTGAGATGACGACATCGCAGTGGCGGGCGTGGTGTCCGTCCCTGCCGCAGCGGAAGCAGGTCTCCCGCGCATGGTGAGGAGAACGAGATCTCCTACGGTCATCTCTGCGGGACGAGGAGCTTGAGGCGGAAGAGGGGCCCGAGCGGAAGGAGGAAGAGCTGAGGGCAGTGCTCCCCCTCCCCCCACGAAAGGGCTGGCGGGACGAAGTCGCTCCTCCCATGGCAGACAGCGCGAGCGCCATCTGGAGGGACGAGGATCCCTCCGCGGAGCCTCCAGTGAGCGCAGAGAGAGCTTTAACTCGGTCTGCCTGGACGAGAATATCCGGGTTGCGGTCGGCCTCCACCAACAGGGCGTTCCGCTCCTCGAGCAGCTTGGAGACCTGCGAGATGAGCTTCTTACCCTCCTCGGTGGCTCCCTCGCTGGCCCCGTCGAGCAGGGAGAGTACTCGGTGATTGAGGGCAGTTTGCACCGTGTATGCTCGACAGAGGTGGGGGAGGCTGGCGCTCCACTCGCTGTGCCGGGGTGGCCATCTTCAGAATGTCACCGAGTTGGGCAAGAGTGACCTTTGTGAGGTCGATTGAATCGGACATCTAGTGGCTGTAATAGAACATTACACGAGAAAGCTCGACATAATTAACTCTAAACATAGGCGTAATGCGAGTATACAAAATTGCTGGCCTAAAATTCGAATGCTTGAAAAGGTAGTTATATTCGGGTCTGATGAGAAAAAACGCTAGGATGATTGTATAGAGTGATGAACGACGTGACGAAAAATTACAACGCTATCGTAAATTTAAAAAAAAACACGTAGGACTAAATCGCAGCAAATAGAAACAGCCGCACACGAACAAAGAGAACCGTAGAATGGTATATTTTCTCTCGGTGCGTGTTGTGGTATAGTGGGCTGCCACGCAGCGAGTAGGCTCCGCCCACATAGCGCCTCCCTCGTCTCGCTACGCAAACGAAATTGAATAATTTCCTGAATGATAAAGTCCCTTCCAATTCTCCAGTTCTGAAGGCGTGCGAATAGTGTCGTCGCATAAAAATCTCTCTGTTACTATGAATATTAATGCAACATGACCATGCGGGAATGGTAGACAATATTTTTCTCTACCATTCTGTGAAAACTGTATTTCAAAACAATTCGAAATACGCGACTTCGTTCCTTGACGCAAACACCACCATCGCTGACACCGTTCTAGAACGTGACATTTTTGAAATTCGATTTTCACTAGTCTATAGATAAAAATATGGCGATTACTGTTCACATTGTCACGGAATTTATTTCATGCTCGTAGTGCCATGAATTAGAATTCAAATAAAACCATTAGTGCGCAAGCTCCTGGAAAATTGGAGACGAGTTTAACACGCAATCAAATCTTCTCAAGCCATGCTTCTTTCTCTCTTTTTTTCTTCCTCTCTCTTAGTCTCCCCATTCCTCTCCTTTCCCCCCCCCTCTCTCTCACTCTCTCGCTCTCACTCTTTCTCTCTCTCTCTCCCTCTATCTCTCGCTATCTCTATCGCTATCTCTCTCTATCCCTCTACTTGCTGAATACAACCTGTTTAGTACTATGGAAACATCATATCAAATCTAGATGCACAAAAACGAAAACGTCAAAAAAAAAGAGATTTCCGCTTTCTTTTACAGCTGAAAAATGATCGAAATCGCTCGTTTTAAGTTCAGTGGCCGCCTCATTAGACTAATCAACGCGCAAAACACAGGCGCTAATTAGACTAATTGGCCGGATGTTCACTCGCCCCTCATTTACATACGCTGACGTGCGTCTGACGTGAGGGGTGGGACAGACGGCTGTGCGCAAATCGAAAACAACATTCGATCGATAGTCTGATCTTACTCCCAATATTCTGATCGACCATGTCCAATCTACCGTACTTTGTCGCCGAGCTACCGCCCACTCTGTCTGACAACAAGCGACTCGCCATCGTACACGTGAGTATCAATCGATATCGATCGGTTTGATTGGCACCGGTAATGCATTGCAGTTCTTCGCATCGTTCGGCATCCAGTCTGCCTTCTTCTGTCGTGATGTCTCGTTCGGACAGGAGTTGGACACACTCCGGGACTGTCTCCGCAAGCAGCAGCACCTCAAGGCCTGGGCGGACAACCTCCGCCAGCTACAGTCGCAGCAGGTACGCTATCTATGAGGGATTGATGACGTCACTGAGCGCAGGGCTGCACCCTGTCGTTTGGCGATGTGGCGATGCCGTCTGGCACAGCTGACATGCCAGCGTCCACTCTCAACCGACTGCCAGAGAAGACCAACCAAGAGATGATCGCTCCAGACACCAAGTCTGTCACCGTCCCAGACACCGTAGACAAGGTGGGCGAATCTCTTCATATTATTGATTGGGATCTCGATTATTGATTGATTGCAGTCGACTGACTCGCCTACTCCTCCTACACCAGCCCCTACTACTTTTCCTTCTCCCACTCCCTCCACTGTCTCCGTCGCCCCTTCCTATCCCGGCAATCCCATCAACTTCAAGTGCGAGGTACGCTTCTTGATAGGTTATCGATTGATATCGATCGCTTTTTGATAGGTTATCGATTATTATCGATCGCTTCTTAATAAGTTATCGATTGATATCGATCGCTTCTTGATAGGTTATTGATTGATATCGATCGTTTCTTGATAGGTTATCGATTGATTTCGATCGCTTGCAGGTGTGCTCTCAGCCTCTTCTCAGGGCGTCTCTTCTGCATGTCTACACCCACATCACAGAGAGCCGATTCGCATGCACAGAGTGCAGCTACGAGACAAATAGTACGTCGATACCGTATACCTCCTCATATTCTACCGTATATCTTACCATAACATACCGTATTCTCAGGTGGTCTCGGTAAGATCACGCACCACGCATGGCACCGCATGATCAGCCGCGTCACCACCGACAGCAACGTGGGTGGTCTTGTTTACTTTTGTTTACCTGTTTACTCTTTTCAGTATCGTCGCGCGTGCATCCGCATGTTCCGCAGCTGTTTCCCGGACTCACCCGTACCCAATCTGCCCCCATTCCAAGGAGTGGTAGTGGAGAAGGAGCAGGAGCAGGCGAAGGAGGGAGAGGAGGAGGTGGGTGACTGTACTACTTGGGTTACTGTACTGTCACCTTTGAGGGTCCTGCTATGAAACGGTCGTGCCCAGTTGCTCCCGAGGAGATCAGCCAGGAGATCAAACCCGCTGCACCCGCTGTCCCTACTCCCGCCACTCCATCTGCGAAGCCCGATCCGGACGGTCAACCCATGGTCGTGTGTGTGGTGAGTGGGGTACTGTAGCTGTCAGTGTAGACTACTGTAGTTGTTGTCGTCACACTGTAACCTTGTCTCATTGCAGATCTGCCACCCCTCGTCCTCCCCCCTGTTCCGTCTGTCGGTGCGTGGCTCTGCTGCTCTCCTGTCTGACTCTCTCCAACACGCCCATCTACACATGCCCCTCCCCCGGTTCGCGTGCTGGACCTGCGGATTCAACCCTGTCGGTCAGTACTCAAAGGTTACTGTAGTTTATCATTGTTTACTGTATTTAGTTATTATTTTGTGCTACTTTAGTAGTCAGGGTTACTGTAGTCTGATTCTGGGTTACTGTAGGTGCGTCGCGGAACCAGCTGTTCGAGCACTCGCTCTACCTCAACCACTTTGTCGGTGATCGGATGGCGGGTGACGAGAAGGCGAGTCTCTCTCTCTCCTCTCTCTCCCTCCCTCCCTCCCTCTCTCTCTCTCTCTTTCTCTCTTTTCTCTCGCCCCTCTCCCCCCCTCCCTCCCTCCCTCCCTCCCTCCCTCCCTCCCTCCCTCCCTCCCTCCCTCCCTCCCTATCTCTCTCTCTCACACACACACACACCCTCTCTCACTCCCTCGTTTCAGTTCCTTGTGAAGTTGCTGCAGTGGCACAGGGCGTGTTTTCCTTACTCTCCCCTTCCGTCCATCAACCAGTCCGACAGTGGAGCAGGAGGAGCAGTGGGAGTGGGAGAAGCCGGAGAAGAAGAAGGAGTCCGTGTCAAGCAAGAGATTGTGGAGGAGTAGTATGTGTTATAGCGATAGATTAGTTTAGATTCTATAGATTAGCATTAGTAGTAGTTTGTGTTTGTTTGTGTCGTGGTTCCAGTCCAGTGATTTCAAATTTGAATAAACGTGTTGTTTTCTCGTGTCTGTCCTTCCCTCGTCATTTCCCTCGTTTCTCCTCTCCTCGCCTGTCCAATGGAAGCTCACTATCCGCACTTTGTCGCTGATCTACCAGTCGGGTTCTGCGAGCAGAAACGACAGATCATCATCGAGGTACGCATTATCGATTGATTGTCGTTGGAATATCGACCTCTCCTAGACGTTCCGATCGCTGGGCGTGGAGTCAGTGTACTTCACGGACGACATAGCCCTGGGGACGGAGCTGATCGCTCTTCGCAGGGCGGCGACGGAGGGAGGGGCGGGGAAAGGGGAGGAGATGGTGTGGAGGCGCACACAACCAGTCGCCACCGCACACCATGTGCCCGCCCCTCCATCCACTCCTCCACCTCCCCCTCCTCCGGAAACCAGCCAGAGGCCTGCCCTTCTTCCTCCTGCTCCTCCTGCTCCTCCTCCGCCACCGAGGATCATCTGCCAGGTACACTTTACATGTTATTGATTGATTATCGATTTCTAGGCGTGCAACCTCTCTTACGCCATGCCCACTCTGAAGCATGCGATTGGCCATGTTGAGACACCGCGCTTTCCCTGCCAACACTGCTACTACAAGGCCAATAGTGCGTCACTGAACTATACAAATACTGTGCTCGGGATTACTGTACTTAATAAACGTATTTTGTTCAGACTACTACGAGCGGGATCGTCACATGACCGACACTGGCCACACCCTCTCCGATCGACTCACCAGTGACGCAGAGGTATCGATCCGATCCATCAATCGATATTCATCAACTATTCCAGTACGAGACGCTCTGTCTCCAGCAGTTCGAAGTGTGCTTTCCGGGAGTGGCACTGCCCAAGAACGGAAACAAGTGGAAACAGGACTGCATCAAGACAACGGTACTCAATCTACAGTAACTCAGCAATCTACAGTAACCCTTTCCTCACAGGCGCCGCTGTATGTGTGGGGTGCGACGGTGCATATGGAGGAGGTGCACGAGTCGTGGAAGCAGGCTGTGTTGCGGGGGGAGGCGGCAGTGCAGGAGCCGGAGAAGCGAGTGCCCAAGAGACAGCAGCGACGACAGGGGCCGCGCGCCGACACACGCAACCGATGCTACTGGGACAGACACGCATAAGTGACGTCATACCATTTGTCCTGCATCAATGAAAGACTATTATCATACATTTATATTATAACATACTTTTTTAAAGCGTTTCGGAATGGTTTAGTGAATATACACAGTACAACTACCGTAGCTCTACCGTTTTATGGAATGGGATGAGACGATATGGAACTCGCTTGGCAAGGAACGGCCTGGAAAGCAGCGACGGAAGTTGCTCGCGCACTCAGACCGCCACTGCAATGCACACGTCAACCACAAACCCATATCTTTACTCAAACCAATCTAGACAAAATGTGTTCGGCACCTGATCATCGGAGCGCATTCTGTCGACGAATTGATGGTTGCCGGGAGGATGGTACATCAAGCTCGCTCAAATATAGAAACATATGTATCACAGTATAAACATTATTTACAAGAACTTACAGTAGCCCTCAGCCCTACCGTAACCACCTCCGTTCAGTTCTTTTTACAGTATCTCACTCACACTGGTGGGCGTAGTCGCAGTCACGACACCCGAATCGAGGCAAGGGGAGGTGCGAGTTGGCGTGGGTGAAAGACGCGCGACACCACAAGCCACACACCTGCCACAAGCAATCGATAAACAGTCAATCAATCAATCGATAACTCACCATGCACTGCCGCTCGTCAGGGTTGTGGGGGAAGGCGCAGTGCTCGTCGTCTAAGCCGTTGTTCCGCTCGATCGGTTGAGAGACGCAGGGAAAGTCGAACTCGTTCAGGGGCGCAGCCGCCATCTTCTCCTGCAACTCTTACTCTTGATTTCGTGTCTAATCTCAAAACAAGGCACGTACGTGTGATAATCATCCTGGACATGACTTTCTATCATATACGCATCCGCTACACGGAAATTTGAATAACCAACAAGATTGAAGTGCTCACGAGTTGAGAGAGGTCCGGCTTGACGTCGTCGTCGTGGTTGAGTTGAATGGGTTGGGGATTGGCGAGTGCGGGCGGCGGGGAGGCGACACGATCGCTCCATTCCTCTGCCCGCACTCCTTCCGACAGCCTCCTCGGGGGGACTCAAACCACGTTTATATAACACCAAGGGATAGTAGCACGGTAAGAGGCTATAGTGGATGAATAACAAGTCTGACAAGGAAGATTGTAGAAATGACGGAACTGACCGTTGACATTGGGTTTCATAAGGGGGCGCCGCGGGAAGCCGTCGCCAACCGCGCGGACCCCTCTATAGGGATGGGCCCTGGTGAACGTACGAGGGGGATGGGGTGCGACTGTGGTGGGAGCGCGCATCGGGGCGAGCTGGTTGACAGGCCGCACCAACGAGACCGGCAGGGCGAGAGGCGCACGGGGGAGCAACACGCGCACCCCGCCGTTCGGAAGACGAGACGTCGTCGCCTAGGCACGTTACAAGCAATAATCCATAGATACCCACATTTCGAGGAATTCCCGTCCACGTTGAGGAAAACTGACGTCTCTGCACCACTCGAGTTGGATAAGTTGTCTGAGTCTGAACGACGAAAATCATAACCATGTAAGGGGAAATAGTTCTACCTCCGCGTTGCTGACGCTGTCTTGGCGCGAGACCACCCTGAACGTCTGTGTGGATGAATGACGCACTTTCTTAATAGGGACGGCGTTCTTCGCTTGATTCGAGAACGTGTACTAAAACAATACACCGTAGAGATGATCACGGAAACACACCACCATCTGTAAAACTCAATTACATACATCGGAGGTGCGAGAGTCATCGCTCGCACTGGAGCAGGGATGGGCGGAGGCCGCGACTGGTACAGTGGGGACGATTGGCTCGGCAGGGACAGCCAAGGGAGACGCGCCGGCAGCCAAGACCTCAACAAGTTCGCAGTTCGCTTGCGTTCTACAGTATTGTATTGAAAGTATTGTATACAGTATTGTATTGAAACACGCCGCGTACCTTTGCCCTGGCCTTCTTGAGCTCGTCGAGCGTGTTGCCGAACGCCACTTCCTCGGCGAATACCACGTCCCGAATGCTCAGTGACGTGTAGAACTGAACAACGAATGTAAATGAATAAATAGATAGAACCAACACACCTTCATTATGGCGACGTGGTCGCTGAACTCAGCGGGCAGCGAGGCCACCACGTACCGGTATATGGACATACCTACAATATGTGATAAAAGCAAGTACAATACATAACGAACAAAACTGAAATATGAAAATCAAAAAGAAAACAATAATATTCAAAAATTGAAATATAAGCGGGCCCGCGGGAACAGCTGATTCTCATCGGCGCTCAATTTCACGAAATTCGAATCATATGGGTACCGAATCATTTCGATTACGATAATAATGATTAATCATTAACGATCTCTTTTATATACCGACCCGACCGTAATTTACATTCTTGTTGTGAAACTAGTAGGCAAGTACACCACGTACACCACAAATTAATTCCGATATCAATATTTCATTCACAAAAGAAATGAGCATAAATAATAAAACAATACTAGTACGATACTAAGTGATCTTAGCCAGGGCAGCAGCGATTCTTGCTTCCGCTTCCAATCGAAGCCTTTTTCTCTCGGCGATCTGAAATTTAACAATTAGAACTCATTTATCCAGTTGAGTTCACACCTTTTCCCTGAGTGTGAGATGTTTGGGGGGCGACGAGGGTTTCGGGGGTTCGGGAACATGACTAGTCTTCGGACGCCGTACAATTGTCGTCATCGAAGGCATCACATCGCCTAGAGACTGGACGGTGGTGAGTTTCTGAAAAAAAGTTATTGAGAGAGAATGAGAGCGGGAGAGAGGGAGAGAGAAGGAGAGAAAGAGAGGGGGGAAGAGAGGGAGAGAGAAAGAGAGAGAAAGGGGGAGAGAGAGGAACAGAGAGGGAGAGGGAGGGAGAGAGAGAGAGAGGGGGAGAGAGAGGGAGAGAGAAGGAGAGAGAAGGAGAGAGAGGGAGAGAGAGGGAGAGAGAGGGAGAGAGAGGGAGAGAGAGGGAGAGAGAGGGGGAGAGAGGGGGGGGGAGAGAGAGAGGTGGAGGGACTCACCCCGTTGACGAGCATAACAGTGGTCTTGCACGATGGGTGGAGGGAATACGCGCGCATCACCCCCTCACTCTGTGTAACTGGTTGCAACGGCAGTGTACGGATCATCTCAGAAGAAGGGAATCTAGCCAGCGCGTTTTTAATCACGGAATCAGCAGTGTGGGTCTGAAATGAACGAATTGATCGCTGATGTGATGCATTCATCACTCACCCAGACTCGAATCTGAGTATTCTCCAGTTCTCGGTTGATTTCTACTCCCATAGGCACAGCAGCAGAAGTGGCAGCTCTCGTGAGAACAGGGGGAGCCTCTCTCTGATCGTGCGACGTCTCTTTGGCCTTTCTCTTCTTCGCATCTGGCTGGCTGGTGTCGGATACTCCCGAATCGGGGGAGGATGCGCAAGGGACGGGGACAGAGGGAGACTTCGGGGAAGAAGGAGAGACGGCAGCTGGCGATACGACCCACGCCTCATCCCGGAACTCTCGAGGCACGTATTCACCCGGATAGCAGCGAGTGAACATGCGACCACACTCATCACGGTACTGCAAAAGAACAGAATTGTTATATCAGAGAATTAATCGATAAACTAACATTCTTGTCCGTCGCCAATCTGTCAATATGCGTGTGTTTGTTGGCAGTACTGTGGAGTGACTGTGTGCGTGGATCTGAAAGAGTGGAGTGAATGTGATATGGGAGGGAGGACTGACAGGATGACGTATAGCAGCACTGCTGGCACGCGTATCGCTTGCCACTCTTGCCGGGGTGCGCGTGTGCGATGCAGTGAGTCGCCACGTTAGCCACTGTCTTGTGACACATCTGCAACCATCATATGACATCACTATTACCCTAATCGAAGCAATTCACATCACAAACGCGCGTCTTCTTCGGTAGCGCTGCACGGGCCGTACTGAGCACTGACTAAAACATGATTTATCAAAAACGATAGGTAGTGGTATTGCTTACCGCTTGCACTGGAGGAGCATGGTGAGTGTAGAGAGGAGGTGGAGGAGCAGGAACAGGAAAAGTAGTGGGAGCAACAGGGGGAGCAGTCTGGAGAGCGGGAGAAGCAGTCGGAAGGGATGGAGGAGCAGCGGAGAGGATAGTCGGCTTGAGCTCCTCTGCGTCCACCGCTTCTTTCTTCATGCACAGCTTCACCGGCTCACTCGGGACTGATGAATCCGGATCCGGCTCCGGAGAGTCCAGGAAAGGTGGCTCCTCGCCATCCACAGGGTCAGCGGGTAGCGACTGCGAGGGCGATGACATCATCTGACCCTCTTTCAGCCGAATCAGCTCCGCACCGAAGGCAATCTCACGAGTGAAGAAGACGTCTTTCACGTTGAAAGCCGCAAAGAACTAAAGAGTACGGTGTACATGGGATACATCGGAGATGTCTTGTACCTTGATGACAAGCTGACGCTCTGGAGCCGTGAATTCTGGAGGGAGTTCGGCGACGAAGTAGGGTTCGAGAGGCATGGCAATGATGGAGTGAATCAGAAGAGTCTCCTGCAGACTACTTGTCTCCCCCATCTCTTTTCGAATGATACATGCTTGAATGGGGTATGCCTCCGGCGTGGCCATGTAACCGTGAGAGAAACACTTCTGTTCCTGGGTCAAAATATGCGGGAACTGGTTAGTGCCTCCATTCTCCAAAATGTGCGTTTGCTTGGGAGTGAATCGAAAAAAAAGAGCTTTGAGTGAATGAATAACAATTTCCATAAACACTGACTTTTTCTCAAGTTACGAAGAAGGATTTGATTGAATCATTTCTTATGTGTTGTTGGATGGAGGGCGGTGTCTGGCTGTGCTTTGTCTCGTTCATCGCCACTCTCATCGGCAGCGTGAGTTATCGAGTTATCGATCGACAGCAATTATTGATCTCAGGTCTCCATTGTCATTGTTTGTGGTGGTGGCGAGCAGAAGGTGAAGAAGCGCAAATGCGGCGACTCCGTGGCCGAGGGAGAGGTAAGCTCCTCCTCTCGAATCCACGCCCATGATTATTTGAGGAGCCGTCGTCGGGGAAGACTGACAAGGCGGAGAAGACTCAGGAGAAGAGCAACACGGCGAGCCACGCAGCCTCGGCACAGGCGCAGACAGACAGTCGCCTCAAGTCGGCGCCGGCCAGCGACGCGGCCAGCAAGCGGACAGGGAGCAAGAGCAAGAGCAGGCTGAAGAAGCCGCCCGTCGACGACAGACAGAAGAGCGGAGACATACGTGCGCCCGTCATCGAGAAGATACAGAAGAGTGGAGATGCGCCAAACAGCGGCGACAAGCCGTGAACAACCACGCCTGCTTACAACTTACAATGTCAAGAATTCAAACAAAACTTCTTATTACAACTAGGCGTATTTTTAATGTGATTTAATAAATATTTCATAAAATATTATATTTCAATTTACTAATAATGATTTTTCTTTCGTTCATGAACTTGTAATGTAACACCGTTTCCGTAAGTGTAATTTGAATTGTGCTCTGTAGACACAATTTCGAATAACCCAGCTCCAACGACAACGGTTCGCGCCAAAATTTGTTTTCTTATTCGAAAATAGCTTATTTTATTGTTGTTTTGTGTTATTGTTCCTCTGAATATCGTGACGACTATGTTTTCCTGCAGCATGATGACGTTCGCCATGGCGGACGACCGCCAACGGCTTACACAGACTGTCGAGAAGCTCAGCACCCAAACTGTAAGATGTTTGAACCACGGCTCGTCAAGCGCGCACTCCCTCTATTGAAAAAGCGTGGCGATCAGAGGGGGCGGAGCTTATTGAAGTGGGCGTGGCTTGAATTCGAATTTTTGTTTCAATTGTAATCACACAAAAGATTCGGACAAGTGAGGTATCGAACCCCGGTAGCTAGATTACCAGGCTACCGTGATCGCATTGCGCCATGGAGGGTCTGAGGCGAACTGCACAAACACTTCCCAAGTTGTCGCGAGTTTCGCCACTGGTGATTAGCGAGTTGTGATTCGCAAATATGCATTTTTGGCTTTCGTGCTGAGATTTGATGGGCGTGGCTTAAATCGATCTGAGTAGTGAAATGGCTTGAGCCCGTCACGGAGGGAGTGCGCGGGCTCTGTTGTTTTGACGAGCCGTGGAACTATTACTTCTTTTTTTACGAATTTGGGAGTTATCAGATCTTGCTCTCGAACACAAGTGTGAACACAAGTAGGTACCACCATCGGATGCGGAACTGACGTCTACAGCGCGATCGCTCGTGGAGATGATGCGAGCTAACCTCGCTCCTCTCGAACCCGCACTTAAACAGGCTCAGCAAAACGTCGTCGAGTGAGTTCAGTCATTAGAATGGTTGAGTTTATCATATAATTATAGCCTTGCCCGTCTCGTACCGCTCGCATCCCCCGCAATGGGCGGCTACATGTACACCGTGTTTTTCAAAGCATGCGTCGATCTGCTCCTCGCTCAGATCATTAAGGTATTTGTGATTTCGAGATAATGTTTTCTTTCGTGATTTGAAAAGCTTTTCGACCCCACTTGAATACAGACTGGAGCATCGGACGTGGAGTCTCGCGAGCTCGCGGGCGTTCTGCTACACTGCACCCTCGCAGCCGCAGAGACAGTCACCAATGCAATCGATAAGCAGGTATGATTCACGTGATGGTTCGTTACCATGACTCATCACTCATGTAGGAGCACGGTCTGGTGGTGCTCGACCAGTTGGAAGCGTCTTCGCTGCTCGCTCGCCTCAGCCACTCGTTCCCCATTGGATGGCTGCGCCGTCGCTGCCTCAACAAGGACAAGGAGGTATATGCGGTTTATTAAATCGCATTGTTTATAATGATTTATCATGCCTATTTTCGTTTAGATTGGCGAGTGTCTAGTGGAAGATCTGATCCCGCAGGATGTTGTCCACTCTATGCAGCGTATTCCTCCCTCTCTCTTCTCACTGTTCATCGACGTCAATAAAGTGGCGGAGAGGAGCGAGAAGGCCACGCCCACCGATGAGAAGCTCATCAACGGTGAGTCGCATGTTTACTGATTGTTATCATATGCATTTGTTTGAGTGAGTTTCCTGGCACGTTTCCACTCTTCTTTCCTTCGCCGCCTTGTGTGGCTCATCGGACACGACAGTGCATTCGCTTCCGGTGAGTGAATGAAGATTGCGGATTACGGTAGACGTTGAATGGGGATTGTATATTTACATGCTCATTATAGTTTCATTTGTCGACTCGTTTCTGTCTTCTCTGCCCGCGATTGCTCCTCTGCAAAATACTGGCGAGATGAAGCTGTATAGGTCTGATGTCAAGGTGAATCTTTGTTGTAGTTACACTTTCATTAGTTTACTGTTGTTTCAGATTCTTCTGGTGGCCCTGTCTTCCTGGTCGCAGGAGCATTCGTCGACCATCCGGGCTGCCGGATCCGGCAAGTCTCCCGCACCCGTTCCCTCTGCCATCGAGGCTCGGTGAGGAGGGAGGACGATTGATGAAATAAGTATAAATGATTTTATTATTGATATGATTGATTGCAGTTTCCCGATGACTCGTGAGCAGCTGCAGTGCGCGACCAAGGTGCTCTCTGTGGCGGAGACGGCCAATAAGTTAGTATCTTGTTGTTGTTGTTGGTGTTATGGCGGTGATTGACGCGTAGAATTGCAGGACTCAGGCCTGCGACATGATGGTTATGCTGCAACTGCGCAATCTCACTGACACCACTAGACTGGTAAGTGAAAGGGGTTGCTGCTGATAACCTATGATAATTACTATGACAACGAGGGCGATACGTGTACGAGAGTCTAACTGACAACAATCATGTTGAGAACCGCTCGGCTCGCGTGTCGATCAGGGTGCTATCGGCTGTGTATGAGATGCTGGCTGCGAGTGGGGAAGAGGCGGCCGAGTGGGCGGAGCTGTTCGCCCAGACAATCGAGAAGGTACTGTGGCCGAGTGTGATCCGGTTACCGTTTTCACCTGATTGTAGATGATCCTGAACACTGACGTGGCGTCGCGTCGCAGTGTGGAGCTGTTCCCGCCCGGCGGAGAGCCACTCACCACCGATGAAGAGGTACGAGAGGGATGGGATTACTGTATGCCCACTCCTATTCTATAGGGTATCCCCCATTTTCACAGTACAATTTTCGGCGGTCGGTCAGACAGACGAGAAATGACGAGGAATTTATGCATAAACAGAGTCATTATGAGGTTTTTGTGAAATAACTCCGTTCAAAATCAGAAATTCAAGAAAAGCCCACGACAATCTCTTCGTATGTATCTTCCGGACGTGGTGTGCAAGTTTGGTGCAAATTGGTTCAGTTGGAACCAAGTTATTAAAGGTTCTAGTTTTCCCGTTGAAAAACGGTCGTTTTTACCACTTTGTTGCTCATAATTCACTTAGTTTTTGAGATGTCGAAAAAAGCCCACGACAATCGATGGGCCGTATACAGACCTATACACTCTGAAAATTTTATGTTATTCGGAAAAGTCTAAACGGAGTTATTAGCTCTGGAAGATGCTCCGATCTGCTTCATTTGACTTGCAAATGACCCTCATTTCCCTAAAATCAGACCGCCAAGCGCGCGAATCGCGCGGTCGAATGGTCTTGCGCAGGCCGATAGCGCGACTAGATGTGATGAAATGATGTCTAGAAAACATGCAGCGAGATGGCTGCCGTACCGTGAACCGGGGGATACCCTATAAACGTATTAAATGTTGATTGATTGTGTATGCTTATCTAGGAGGATCTGCTGCGTGGTGTGCAGTTGTTCCTCTGTGGTCGCTCGGCTGCTCGGGGCGAGTGGGCGGCTGCGGTGGCCAAGGCAGACCAGCACAGACACGACAAACACGGCGCCAGCCAGCTCGTCAAGGTGGGAGGAGGGGATGGTGTGAAGAAGAAAAGTATTATGTCAAGTTATATTTGGTTTGAGTTTTGCAATAGTAATGAGATACCGTTTCAGATCGTGTCTGCTGCGCAGTCTGCCGGCAAGGCTCTTCCTGAGTGGATTGCGAGGGCAAAGGAGGCTGAGGTGGGTTGTTTCAAGGACTTGAAAATGTGTTTTAATGGAGTCTGATCAATTGTTATCTCTAGGTGAACCATAATTTCTATCATGTATTGTGTTCAGGCCCTTCTGGCGAAGATGTACGCTGCCAAGCAGCCGGCGCAGCAGCAGCAGAATAAGGAGAGGGTGGTGGAGCAGTCTGTCCGAGACGCGGACAATCTGCTTCTCCCTCCCAACGCCGATCCCAGTCGCGAGTCTATGTCAGTTTCTTCTGTCCCTTTTCTGAGTTCTAATTCGCACTAGATCCTCTTTATTCTGATAATTTCTTCCAGTGCCCCGTGCGAGTTTCTCTCCCCCATTGGCTCTCCGTCTGGCTTCGAGCCGCGCGTCCGCGGACCGAGGAAGAGTCTCATGGTGAGTATTGATTGATTGGCTATTGATTCATTCATTCGTGTGTCAGATTGACGCGGAGACGATGGTGGACGACTCGTTTGTGTCTGCTCGGTCGGATATGACGGCGACTCCGGAGCCGCAGGAACCGGCCGCCACCCTCATCTCTCCCGTCCTGCCCGCGGCTGAGCCAGCACCTGCCACGCCTGCCAAGAGCGAGGTTCGGTTGGAGTATGATGTATACATGTAATGGTTCATTTCCAGCGCGGCTGTTCTCCTATCAACGTGCCGGTGTCGCCTCCCGAGGAGCCACATCCGAGGACTGGAGTGGTGAGTCATGTGGGGGATTATGAGAGTACGGATCGGATATAAATGGAATGCAATGAAAATAAGTGATGTTGTTTTAGCCGCCGCCTCTGGGTGGGAATGTGGCGGACATGTCTGTGATGGAGTGTCCGGAAGGCTTCGTCGAATCGCCGCAGTTCTGGGATGAGATGGAGGAGTCTTTCGCAGACATGCGACTCAAGATGATGCGCATTCAGCTCAAGCAGGTCGAGGTGAGCGTGTTAATTATTGATTATCGATTGCATGGTCTTTGCTGTTCTCTATTCACTGGTGTGTATAGGAGGCGAACTCCCGTTCGGCGGCTCGTTCGGAGGAGATTGCGCGGGAGAAGGCGGAGGAGGAGGAGAGGGAGGTGGACAGACTGCGGGAGGAGGTGCGGCTTCTCAAGGAGCAGCAGACTCGCCTCGCCGGCCCCGCCCCCGCCAGCCCCGCCCAGCAGTCGCTCGCCCGTCCGCAGCTCGGAGACCCGTCGGCCCTGCTCCGACAGCAGCAAAAGACGCAACTCCAGTCGCTCCTCCAACAGCCCAGTCGATTCGGTGCGTTGCATATCGTGTGATTGGCTTCTGATTGTATTGATTGTCTCGTTCCAGCGTTCCCCTCTCCCCAGGCTGCCACTCTTCCGCAGATGATGCCACTGCAGAAGGGTTGGTCTGACTTGTTTTTGTTTTGTTTTTGAAAAATATGATGTTTCGAATTAGCGCCTTTATTATTGCGTTGTTGTCAGGAGGCACGGCGTGGCAGGAGTGGCGCAGTCCGGCGCTGGATGCGACGAACGCGGCGGATGTGACGAGCGAGTCGCCCCTGGCTGCCATCCAGAGGATGGCCATGCAGGCTGGAGGAGGGGGAGGTGCGGGACTACCCGCCCCCACTGCTCCCGCCACATTCAGCCCCATGTTCCCCCAATGTGCGTGGTGGAAGGTGAAAGAATGAATCTGAGTTGTTTGGAATCGTGAAGATTGGACGTTATAAGTTATAGTTTGTATATGATGATATTTCAGTGGGTGTGAGTCCGCAGGGCTCGTCTCCTTGCAACGACACGATGTCGTTCTTTGGTGGAGGTGGGTTGAGGGAAGACGGTAGATCGATATGGCATGGTGGTTTCAGCTTCCCGCGGAGTGATCTCGCCGCAGGTTGACCAGACCCTCAACAACACTGTCGACTTTTTCAAGAAGACTGATGACAGTGAGTGTTACAATGGTTTCCTTTTGTATGATTCTGCAATGGTGTTGTTTGAGAGTGTCACCACGCGGAGGCTGGACGCTGTCTGGGCTGTGGATCGGACGAGGAGATCGAGCGGGTGATGGCTATCCTCACCCAACTGGCCGACAAGGCAGACATGGAGTAGGAGGAGGAGGAGAAGGAGCTGTCTGCTGTCTTTGAGTCCATGTTGTGTTTGTGTAGTAGGAGATTTTGGATTGTGACCCCCTGCGCTCGTTAAATTCTTTTTCATGCTAGCTCAAATTGTGTTGTACTACTGCCCCCGCTTCCCATTTGTTGAATTGTCCCGGGTTGAATACGTTTTCTCGCGATCTGCGAATCTGTTCTTGTGTTTGTTCTGTGGTGGGCACTCTCGCCTTGATAAATGTTTTACCTTTATTGCGTTTGAGTGTATGAAAACGTAATTTAGCTGTTTGCAACAGTTGAATATCTGATGTTTGAAGTAGTGTTTGATTTTAAAAGCGATTTAGATGACAAAATTTATGATTGCGCGATTGCCGCATGGATTTGCAAAGTATGGAGAAGCGATTGAGGTGAGATTGACCACATTGTGTGTGCCATAGCCAGGAACTACAGTACATCTGTCTATATTTGAGTCGCTGTCTCGTCTGGCTGTGACGACAGTGCACTTTGCGGAGAGTGTGGCATTCGGGGAGGAACTGAACGAGCTGATCAACAAGGCCAGAGAGAGGCGAGTGCAGAGTTGGAATGGAGATAGGATAGGGGAGATTGACGTTGGTTTCAGTGGCGCCCGCACCCCTTCTAACCAGGTAGAGTCCACGTCTGCTCCCATGGAGAATGACGACGATTGGTTGGTGATTAATTGTGTTCGAGTTTGTACAATAATGTCTTTTCATAGTGCGATTATTGGATCTTCCAGTATTATTTTTGTGTAATGCAATGTTCAGTGTGATAGTGGATGTGGATGAGACGGAGGAGGAGCAGCGCGCCTCGTCTGTTGAGGTGGTGGAGCAAAGGGAAGAGAAGGAGGAGGAGAAGCTTGTGGTGCAGGCGCAGGATCTGGTTGTGGTGAAGCAGGATGTGGATGTGAGTTATTGCAACTTTTTTGATATCTCATATTGATTTTCATAGGAGCCGACACAATCTTCGTCTGCTGTGGTGGAAGAACCCGCGACTCCGGATGCAGTCGAGTCTGTGGAGCCAGTGGCGAAGAGAAAGGTGGGCGAGGAGGAGGGAGTAGTGATTTGGTTCTGGATTCAGAGACCGTATGTGCAACAACTGGCACACGACGAGGAGGCTGTGCGGTGCAAGGTTGGCGACTCCCTCCCTCCCTCTCCCTCTCCCTCTCCCTCTCCCTCTCCCTCTCCCTCTCCCTCTCCCTCTCCCTCTCCCTCTCCCTCTCCCTCTCTCCCTCTCTCTCCCTCTCTCTCCCTCTCTCTCCCTCTCGGATGTAGGACGTTCCCTCTATTTTTGCAAGGTCCTCCACTTTTGCATGGTCCTCCACTAGCATGAACGATTCCTCCACCGACCATGAACGATCCCTCCACTTTGCTAGGACGTTCCCTCCACTTTAAATTTAGGCGTTTCACATCTAATGTGTAACGTTTGTATGTTCTAATACATTATTTAGCCATAAATAATGAACTTTAATAATGCCTAGAAACTTTCACCACGTTTGCTCATAGTTAGTGATTCACATCTCACAAATCTCTCTCCTTCTATTAGGAGCCATGGCCCATGCGCGAGCCAACCAGAGAGACGATATCGTATTCGCGATGTCGCTACTTGTAAACGGATATGAAGATATCATATTTAATAGAAAATGAGTTAAATATTCATCTGCCCGTTTGTCTGATGAAAGATATCAGAACTGAGTGTGAGTAGTGGAATAATGAAGACAAACAACAACAATCATACCTCGTATAGTTTCACTCTTTTCACGAGAGACATTAGAGTGGTTAGACAAAAATGAGAACGCGTTGGACGATGTTTTCGTTTTGACAAAACTTTGCGTGTGTAGCCAAATTCGAACCGCTGCTTGCAAAGCGAGAGCGTTACCTTTACGCCACGTGGTCCTGTGAGAGAGTCAGTGAAACGGAGATACGAAAGGCGCCACAAATCTGCTGTGCATTTCGTTCAGTATACTGTATGTTCAAAATCCACGATAATGTTTTCACCGAAAAATCCTGAGCTAAGTGCGAGTCTATTATAAACGAGAATCAAAGTACTTATTGTTAAAACTAATCTTACACCATTAGTGACAATCTGTTCACTAGTAAATATTTCCAAAGTAATGTTTTGATCATATGATGACTTCATGCACAAAAGACGTTCGCGTTTCAATCCGTTCTTGTTTCCGTTTAGAACACGATAGGATTAGAATACTATAAGGATCAGGATATTTTCAAAGTAGCATAATTGTTCAGATTAGTAATGTAATTTCCTAAGTGTGGTTCAAGTCCGATACTAATTGTAAGGGTATCGTAGTATGGTATATCCGATTTCAGTATAGAACCCCGATTCATGTCTGGCAGTGATTCGTTAGCATATAGCAATCCGCGAAAGATAACTACATATGGGATATGGGCCATAGGCCATAGGCTTGTTTTTTTGGTTTTTTTGATAAAATAGAATTTAAATATTGTTAACCCACAGAGCTGTGCTATAGCTCCGTAGAATACCCGTAAAACATTATCCGTGAATGCAGTCACTTATGGAAATCATTTGTTAATTGAATTTGCTGAAAAGTTAAGTTAGAGAATACAGTTGCTGCAAGAAAGTGCGGTAATGTAAGTTTCTATTCCGAAGCCCGTACGACGCGCGAAAAGATTGACAAAAGTCTCTACTTGTGATGATGCGTTACTTGAACAATGTTATCGTAATGCGGCAGCGGCATTTGGCTAACATGTTGAAAAAAACACGATGTAGATGCTTTACAAACTAGCATATTATTATAACATTGTTTGTACGTAGTGCTGACTTAAATAAATAGTTATGCTGAATGATGTGTTCCATTGTGGTAGAATGTTTGTCTTCAGGTTGGCTCGTGCAAGGCTCTTTGTGGAAGGAAAGAGATGAGTGATAACTATGACTATGAGCAAACATTTTAAAAGTTTCTAGGCATTATTACGAGCATTATTTATGGCTAAATAATGTATTAGAACGTTCAAACGTCACACATTAGCAGTGAAATGCCTAAATTTAAAGTGGAGGGAACGTCCTATCAAAGTGGAGGAATCGTTCATGGTAGGTGGAGGAATCGTTCATGGTGGTGGAGGAATCGTTCATGGTGGTGGAGGAATCGTCCTTTGCACTCAAACTAAAAATTGTGGAGGGAACGTCCTACATCCGTCCTACATCCCTCTCCCACTCTCTCTCTCTCTCTCTCTCCCTCTCCCTCCTCTCTCCCCCCCTCTCACCTCCTCCCCGTCCAGATCTGTGCGTGTGTGTTCTCGTCTCCGTCTACCCACTGTCTCTTCCTCCACTCGTCCACCCATGTGGCTGTCTCCCTGGGAGACACGCGGGGCCAGTTCAGCTGCCCCGCCTGCCACGCACACACCAACAGTGAGTGGAAGGGAGTGGGCAACGCCAACGGTCACTAGCTGGAATGAAAAGCGACAATCGAAACGTATAATTGATACAAACATGGTCGATTCTTGTCTTTAACTATTGTGTTGCGTTGCAGGCGCACAGTCTCGTCGCAAGCACGAGAGGGACACTGGCCATGTGATGATCGATCGGCTGGAGGGAGACAAACAGGTACGGTGTATGCTCACTTGCGATACCCCCTTCCCTCTTCATCGTTGTCTTTATCAAACACCGTTACAGTACGTGTCCAAGTGCGTTCGCGTGTTCCGCGAGGCATACCCAGACATGGCTCTTCCCCAGAAGATTGCGGAGACGATGTGTGAGATGGGAGTGACGCTGGATGGATTGGAGAAGGAGGAGGAGGAGGAGGGGGGCAGGAGAGAAGACAGGTGTGATGCACGTGCAGATCACTGGTGGAGTGTGTGAGATGGTGGTATTGCAGTCTGTCGCCGGTAGTCGTGGATGAGGCTGGTCCGTCGAGAGAGGTCGCGAGTCCGCTCGTGTCATCTGGTCGGGGGAGTGCGGCGGGTGATGGAAGGACGACTTCCGCAACGACGGGCAACGAAAGGATGTGTGTGGTGGGTGCAGCCAATATAGTTAACTGAAAGTACCAAAATTCACGTGAAAGGTTGTCTGCCGTTTTGTGCTTTTGCTGAAACTTTTATGTTGTTAGTTCTGGTGGGCGTTGAAAATAGTTTTTTGTGGTTTTCTAGGGAATGTTTTGATGGTGAAACGTATTTTCTTTAAAAGAATTTAAGTGGAAATGGACATGACTTTGAACGATCAATGCTTTCAGTTGTGTGGTGAGCGTGTCTGCGGTGGATTCTTCGCGCACGCCCGCAGCCACGTGCCTGCCCCAGCCGCCTTCCCCTTCAGGTTCACGTGCGACGCGTGCGCGTTCCGATCCTTTGGTGAGTAGAAGAAATCACATGTTACTGTTTTTTGTACAACCGTTTCTGGTTAGTTGCTGTGTATTATGTGTGGGTTGCAGCGTCGTCAGCTATCCGCGCCCATTCCTCCGAGACTGGCCACCGCACCACGGACCGCATGCTCACCGATTCAGGGGTGGGTCGAGGGTGACTGCTTCCTTATTCCATTCTTCACTTTGAGTACGCGGAGGACTGTCGCGTTGTGAATGAGGCGGCGTTTCCGCGAGAAGATACCCCGATGGCACGGGCTGCGGAGATGAATGGGAAGCGGTTCGTGTTGGACAGGAGTGCACACAGACACTCACCCACTCTTCCCATGGCATTCCCCGTCAAGATCATCAACAAGCACCAGTGCAAGGTAGCCGACTGCTCTACCCATCTCCCCCCCCCTCTCTCTCCCTCTCTCTCCCTCTCTCCCTCTCCCTCTCACCTGTCCCTTCATCTTCATCACCCTTTCATCGTATTATTTGAGATCTGTTCGTACCGGCTGCACTCTGGCCACTGGCATCTCAAGGCTATCCATGCCTTCACCCACATTGTCCACACCACACACGGCACTCGCTTCAAGTGTCTGCACTGCAACTTCACCACCGCCGGTGGGTAGAGTGGGGGGAGAGGGTGCGGGGTACAAGGGCTACTGTAGGCATGGCTGCTCGCACAACTCATGTGAAGAAGCTGGGTCATAAGATGCCCGACAGACTGCAGGAGGATCCTGTGGTGAGTGGAGAGAGAGATGGAAGGGAGAGAGAGAAAAAAACGAGAGAACGAGAGATTTTTGTTTCAGTACGCGAGTGAGTGTCGTCGCATATGGTCTGTGGCGTTCCCGGGCGATCCCTTCCCTCTAAATGATTACTATTCCAAGCCGCCTGGGAAGGTCAGATTCCATTTACTATGTTTCTTTTGATCATTGCAGTCTACGTCTATTGGTTGTCTAGCCTCATGTATTTATGAATTCAGGCCACTACTTCGAACGAGCCTTTGTTTGATACGAAGGGCGAATATCTGAAGGAGATCTAATAATTGATTCTGACTAGAAATACCAAAGACCTACGGTATTTAATAACACTATTAGTATTAATCATTACTGCTTCAATAACCTCACTTCACCTTTGTTTGTCTAGAGTTGGAGTTCACGACGTTAGTTGTTTTTGTGTGTATAAATGTTAGATAAACTGTTTTTTAATCTTCGTATTTTTGTGAAAGACATGACATGACAATGTGTTAACGGTCACATGAATATTTGTGTTGTTAAATTCATTTGTTTTCAAAAAATGGCTGCATTTCAGGAATGGCATCGTTTCTGATAGCTCGTCTTCCGGACGGATTCGATAGACACGCAGAGGCCGTCAGGGTACGGTGTTGGTTTTATATTTACAAAAGAAGTGCGAATTCAAAAAAAAAGATTCCATTGTCAGGTGTATTTTGCACTATGATGTATCTTGATGGTCGTATTGAGTCCATACTGGTTGACTATAATTGTTATTCCGCTTTTTCAGCTGCTCTCGTCTGTGTCGATCCCCAGTGTGTACTTCTCTCAGAGTGTCTCCATCGCCCTCGAAGTGACACGCCTCGAAAAGGAATGCGAACACAAGGCAAGGTCGGTTGGTTCACACCAATAACAGAACTTTTGAAACATGGGTTTAGTGTGGAGAGAGTTGATGTGGTCTCTCTTTCACCCCCTGTCCCCGAGAATGGGCAGAGGCGGGTGAAGGAGGAGCCAGTGGAGCCAGTGGAGCAGGAGCAGATGGAACAACTGTTCGATGTGAAGGAGGAACTGGTGGAGATGCAGGTGAGTGAGAGGAAGAGTGAGAGTGAGGGAGAGAGAGAGAGAGAGAGAGAGAGAGAGAGAGAGAGAGAGAGAGAGATGGCTGTTCCAGACGCAGCCGAGCACCTCCCACAATAAGTGGTGGCTACGCGAAGGAGAGGTGATTTTTTTTACTTAAATAATATGTTCCATATAATAATGACAATCACTGTATGAGAATTATAGTCAATTCGATGAATGTTAGTGATTAATTTCTCTATGCTATGATTGCTATGTGTTCAGTCGTCTGTGGTGTTGCCGAGTGGGGAGGTCGTCTCCGCGTCCCTCCCTCCCCTTCCTCTTGTCAAGAACACTCCGAATGTGACCGTGTTCTCGCAGGTTGGTGGTCTATTGTGTCCTTCCCTCACCTCTCGACAGAGTCAGGCGAAGGAGAAGGCGCGACGCGAGGCCGAGGAGTTGAAGAGACGGCAGTACGAGAAGAAAATGCGCGAGGTGAGCGAAGGGGAGAGTGTTCCTACGAGTGGTTGCAGTTGTCGTACGAGTGCTACGTGAAGCGTGGCTCGCCGCCGCAGTCTACGCGCGCCCCCGAACACTCGTACACCCACACAACAACACAATCCAGCTGTATCCAAGGCTATGTGCAGTGCCAGGTGAGTGGAAGGATCTCTCTCGGTTGAGTTGCGATGTGATTGGTTGAGGTGTGTGAGCGCAAGTTGGTGGCGACCCAGTCGACGGAGCGGCTGCTGCACGCGATGGAACACGAGTTCCCCGGGGGCATGCCGGACGAGGCCGGAGCTGGAGGGGAGGACTGGTGGCCGGGCAGCGGAGACACCAGGAAGATGTGCAGGAGGGGCAGGGGTGAGGAGAGGGGAAGCGACATACATAATGTGTGTTGTGGTTGGCGGTAGTATTTCTCATAGTCTCTGTTCTATGATTCTGTGAAGGTTAAATAGAAAAAAGGTAGTTGATTTCATGATTTCAGTGGGTCCGTTGAAGCCGTTCAGTGAGAGTGCAGTGCGGCGGAGAGCCGGGAAGGATCCAAAGGTGAGAGAGGGATGGGGAAGAGGGAAGAGGGAAGGGAAGAGAAGAGAAGAGAAGAGAAGAGAAGAGAAGAGAAGAGAAGAGAAGAGAAGAGAAGAGAAGAGAAGAGAAGAGAAGAGAAGAGAAGAGAAGAGAAGAGAAGAGAAGAGAAGAGAAGAGAAGAGAGAGAAGAGAAGAGAAGAGAAGAGAAGAGAGATCAAGGTGTTCAGTTCTTGCGCGCCCTTAGCCGACTGATGCATCTCGCTTTCCCCGGTGCTCCGATCCCGTCGTGGATGCATCTGTTGTTGAAGGAGTAAGAGAGAGAGAGTGGTAGAAGGAGAGAAATCACCCATCACAAGACGTTCATGAAGACACTCATTGTATAAAGAATTATTCGTTATTCGAGCTAACTTTGTCGAGAGGTGAGCGATAAAAGCCTACAGTTGGATGAACAACGTTAGCAAAAAAAAATCTAACATCATTTTGTTCGGCGGTTCGGCCCTTTCCATGAATTTATTCACCAAAGAATAACACATAAACAGAGCGTCTTTATACAAATTGCATTCACACTCTTCTAACTCATTCGCCGAACGCTATCTAACATCAATTGTTGAACGTTTTGATTACACAAAATTTTAAGTGGTAAGTAGATTATAATTGTAAGTAGTGCTTCTACTCGGCAGTGTTGGTGGAACAGACACAGGCGAACCGGCTATACTTGCACTTGCCACATATCTTGCTGGTATTGGTGGTGGCTTTCTTGGTGGCTGAGCTCTTGCTGTTCCTCCTCGTCTCTTTCTCCGCACTCTTCCGCCTCGTCTTCTCTCCACTCCTCCTCTTCTCCTTCTCCCCGCTCCTCCGTCTATCCTTCTCCGCACTCTTTCTCTTCCCTTTCCGTCTCGCCATCCCCTCCAGTCTCTTCCCCAGTTCTTCCAATTCTTTCATCTGCTGCTCCATCGACCGCAGCTGTTTCCTGTCCTCCTTTTTCCTCTGCTCCAGCTGCTCCATTCGCAGTTCCAGGTACTTGTTCTGGTCCCGCAGCATCTTGCGCGTCTGTCGGAAGCGAGTGAACTGCAAGAGACGATGCGTTAAACAGAGAAGGGGCATAGAAGGGACAATCTCACATGGTTCATCTTCTCATCTTCTTCCTGTGTGAGCTGCAGTCCTTCTGCCTCGTCGAGCCGCCTCGCCTGTTCTTCTTTCAACCGCTCGATCACCATCGCCTTCTGACATCTCTTCTCCCACGCACGCCCGTCCCACTTCTTGTTCTTGCATCTCTTCTCGCCAACCATCTAGGTATTCGAATCGTATGTCATGCTGCTCGCATCTGCCCACTCACATATAGACTCCTCTTGTGTTCTCGCATCCACAGCGCCTGCTTTCTCTCCTGCTTTCTCTTCACGTCTTCTCCGAACAGCTCGAGTAGAAATAGTTTCTCGGCCTTCTGCTCCCTCTCCAACTGCTTCATGTTCTCCTCGTGGTCCAACTTCTGCCTTTCCTGGAAGAGCATCGATGAGACAGATGGAGATGGATGTAGGGGGGGGGGGAGACGTACTACATCGTCCTTGACATCGTCTCCGGTAGGGAGCTGTCCGCCCTTCCAGTCTGCCATCAGCTCAGTCGCTCGCAGCTTCCCTATCTGGTCCTTCAGCCCCTTGTAGTGAACGAATTGCTCCGCCGTGAGATACATCGATTTCTGCAACATGTATACTTTAGCTCAAGCTGCACTACTCTACTTTAATTACTACACTACTTTAATTTCATAATTGATTATAGCATTGATATGTAAATAAAGTATTAGGCATACGGTACTGTGACGTACCGCGTTGGTGGTGTCAGGCGACCCGACAGGCCGCTTGGAGACCTCTCGCTGTGTCGGCTTCTCGAGTATCGATCCCTCGAGGATTGATCGAGCAGACTTTTTAGAGAGCTTGGACTTCTTGGACTTTTTTTTCTTGGGGTTTTGAACGGGGCTGGACTTTGTGGACTTGGGTGTATCACTGCGAGATTTGGACGGAGACGACTTGGTCTTCTTGGATGTGTCAGACGGGGAACGCTTCGAATGGCACTGCACCAGAAGAGGGACAACGAGACCTGAGAGGGAGGGGTGGAGAGAGAGAGGGGGAGACTCACATGTGCATAGGGCGAGTGAGAGTAGATGTATGGGCGGGTTCCATAGTGGATCCATTCGCCGAGGGGAGGAGTGGGCTGGCTGGAAGGGAGCAGGATGTATGGAGGCTGGAGGAGATAGGGGGAGGAAAAGGCCGCACATGTGAATGTGTATTCGACTGCGCGCGAGTGGAGGACGAGTGATGAATGAATCACTCGCGCCCTCGCACGTTGCCGAGATGTCCTCATTCCACACACACGTCTGTGTCGTTCATTCAAATTACTCACTGTTCATGATTTGTACAATTATGCACGTTCATCGCCTTGAAATCGCTCACACCTTCACACACTTCCGCAAATCTACTTTACTAAAAAAGAACAAAAAACAATTACATAACCGTGATGAGAAACAACAATAAAATCTTCTCTACCAACCATCGTCGGAGAAAGCATCGTCATCGAGGACCTGGAAAAATCAAAGGATCAATTGAATACGAAAGTCTTGAACAAATTGTGATAGACTGAACGAGACCATACGGCTTTCAAGATTTCTACTGTCTCCCACCTTGTTCTTTCTGTCCTCGATGAGTGGGGCGGCCATCGACACGGCTATGTCAGACGGGCTGAGCGACGGCTGCAACTCAAGTCAAGCATACACACTCCACTCTCCTGTCTATTCCACCTTGCCAGTCTGCTGTGTCGGCTGATGATGGCTGACGTGAACGGGAGCAGCCACAGGTACAGGAGCAGGATGAACGGTCATTGAGGAAGTAGTGTCGGAAGCAGCGCTATCCAACTAAACAACCTTGAATCATCCACCAACCCATTCAACCCACCACCTTGACCTTCTGACCAACGGGTGCGGTAGCAGAAGTAGGAGCAGGGGCAGACACGGCGGCATTGGACATGACGGGGCGGACAGGAAGAGCAGCGCCGCCGAACCCCATCGCCATGCCGCGCCTGCAACACAGTATCAGAACCACTCTATCACTCCATCAACCTCTCTCCTCCAGCGACAGGCCGCGCGAACCTTGAAAAGCCACTGGAGATGTGAGGCGAGGCGGCCGCTCGATGCGCGAAGCCACGACTGGAAATCATTATGAATGGGCTTTATAATGGTAGATTGCGCACCTCTGCACCACTTGTCCCATAGGTTGCCACCTGGTCGTTCCGGCACATGCGGGCACTCCGAACGCCGCACTCGCAGGGCCCTCCTCCCATCCCGCAGCGGGCTTCGCAGCCGCTGCCTCATACAACACACCCGCTACAGTCGGCTTGGAGACCGCAGCAGCCGCCGGCTTCGGAGACACATCTGTGACGACAGTCTTGGCAGCGGCTACAGACACAGAGGTGGGACCACCTGAAGTTTTAACTTTGACATATAACGATAAATGTGATTCACCTGGAAGCACGCTTTGGATAGTTGCAGGAGAGTTGACAACAGGAGACGGCGCATTGCGCACACAATCAATCACCTTCGTGTTAGCATCAGTCCTGCAGTGAAAGTATGAACACATTTCATACGCTACAAGTCCAGAAAGTGTGAAAGGCCATGCAGAATACCTTTGCTTCTCTTGCAACCGCTTCTCCACTTCTATCGACTCGACAGGGGAAAACGGTTTGGAAGAAGGAGGAGAAGACGACACGCTGCAACCACCAAAAATCAATTATATATGAATATGCCTAAACTACTGTCATGTAATATGCAATCAATTCAATTAGGTAATGGTTAAAACTTCACCGACCTCTGTTCGTTGTCGCCGCGCTTCTTGAATGCGGTGAGGCCGCCGTCGAGTGTGACAGCGACGAGGGGAGTGTGGGAGGGAGGCGCGCCGTAGCCAGACACCACTCCCACCCCTCTCCTTCCGCCGCCCCTCCCGCCACGCACCCCTCCGCGGAAGCCGCCGCGACGGTGAGGCACTGACACAAGACAATAGAACTTAAAACAGTGACTGAATGACTGACCTCCGAATACAGGCACTTCACTCCACCCGGGGGCGGCAGGCTGCGGGCGCTGGCCGAAGCCTGTCGGAGGGACACGCTTCTGGATAAGTTTATGTTTGTATCAAATTCGAACGTATAATGAAGAACATTAGAACAGTAATTATAATACCTCGACTGCGACAACGGTAGGGGAAGTAGTAGGAGCAGGGAGGCGGCCGGAAGTGAGCGGAAGGGGAGACTTGTCTCGCTTGCGCTGCTCCGCCGTCGGGATAGGAGAGAGGAGCGACTGATGGAAACGGTCGACACATTCGTGCACTGCACACACCTACCATGATATCCTTGCCTTGCGCGGTCGTCACAGCGACGTGGGGCTGAGGGGAAGAAGATTCGGCCACGTCGCTTCGCTGCTTCTGTGTTACCGGAATTATCATTCACAATTCACACACTCGTACACCACACCACATACCTCCTGTACATTGACTGCAGGCGTCGGTTGGATGGTCTTCGAGGCGGACGCAGGGGACGAGCTATCCTTGCGGGGCGGAGAGCACTTGGCCGCACTCGACGAATCAGGTCGTTTCTGCACTGCCTGAACGAACTCGGGATATTATGTAGTCCAAACGCGTACCAACCTCTTTGGTAGATGAAGATAGGGTGTTTGCAGTCAACTTGGCAAGGATGGGCGAGGGCGAGTTCTGAAGAGGGTGAGATGAAGACTGGCAAGAAGGCCCCACCTGCAGGCGCTGCTTGGAAGCGTACATCTTCTTCGGAGCCTCGCCTCGCACCCACTCGCTTTCGGGGGCCACGCCGTAGAACGCCTCCTAAACAAACACCTGCCTGCCCATTCATCATTCACACTTTTGCCCCAACTTGCCAACTATATGTTTCAAGACGCGAACTTTATGTTTGTAAATTATACCATGTCTAATGCATCTGTAACTAACCTTGCGCTGAACACTGTCATCCCTTTTCTTTGGCGTAGGAGAAGTCTCGTTCACTGGAATGACCTCTTCTGTCTTGGTCTCCATCTTCACCGAGCTGCCTCCATCCAGAGACACCGGGTCGGTGGACACATCGCGAGTCTCTCTGAACAATCAATGATCACACCTTCGAGTTTCACACTAACCAAGAACAACTACCACATATGCACGTCTTCCTACCCCCTGTCCCACATACCTGTGACTGCAATTGCACTTGTCGACCGGCTCGCCTATAGCTACATGTTTCACGAAACTCGCATCGATGCCCCGAATTAGGAAGAACTGAAACAATAAAAAACATCTTCTACTCTGCTGGCTAACCTCAAACACAGCCAATTGGTCGGCTTTTCCGCGGATTTTCGCCACCACAAACACATCATCGCCTGCCATGTATCCGAAATTCGTATCATAACGATAACAAACAATGTAAACAACAATAAACACAAACACGGCAGACCCGAGTAGAAAAGTTTCCAAAACAAAAAGGTGCGATGATGCGAGGAGTGAGTGTGAAGAAACTCGCGCAGAGACAGCGAGCGAGAGCAAGAGCGCGCCAGGCGGCTATGCAAAGTGACGTCACAACGACACTAACTTTGGTCCCGCCACGCAAGTTTGTGTAAATTGATTTGGTTTACTCACTCCAACAAGGCCTTCACTCACTCCAACAACGGCGGCACGTCAAGGACCTCGTGATGTTCTACAAGATCCTGGCCGGATTCGTCGCCATTGACCGGGAAGGGTTGTTTGACCTACGCCCTTCCCGGGGTTTACGCGGTCATGAAATACGGGTAGTCCGACCTCGATTCCGAGTCAGCGCCCGGGAACACGTATTCAATGTCCGTGTCACTTTTCTCACTTTCTCTTTTCTCACCTCCTTCCTAGTAGCTGTCTGAACACAATGGCCCCGTCTGCTGCGCTTTCCCCTGCCGCTTTCCAACGGTGGCTCCCTATTTGAGATTCGTTTTGTTGTATTTTTTTCCTATCTTGTCATGTTTGTACATATGTCTTTATCTTGCGTAATTGCGTAATTTTTTTTTATCTTGCACGAGTTGTTAAAAACCCGTATAAATTATAATTATTATTATCAAAATTATGTGGTATAATTTCCTTACCCTTCTTCTATATCCAGAATGAGTGAGTAAACCTATGCTGACCCGTCTGACTGTAACTCGATCACTTTTCGCAGACGATTGCCGGAAAGGTGGACCTGTCTGGCCTGCGATGTCAGTTCCAAATGAGGGGAGACAAAGCTCTGGAGACGGGGGCAATTCCGCATGCATACTAAGGCTTCAACAAGTTGGATGTTTCTGTGAACACATTCCCTGACATCACTCAGATGCCGAATCCCCAGCTAGAGAACACCGATAGTCTGTCTGGACACGGATAGGACAAGCTGTCCCAGCTTCCGCCAGCGGATGTCTATAAGATGCCCTTCCCTCTCTCTCTCACCTCTTTTTCTATATCTTGCCTTCCATCTGTAGGTGAGGGGTACGACTGTAGATACTCACGTACATCTTCTCACCCAACACACAACTCTCACCACACACTCAACAAGACACTCGACACATGTTGATATCGTAATTTTATACAAAACCTTTCGATAAAATTGGTACTATACAACAGTGGTAAGACACATATATGAGTGGAACAACGGGATACTAACTAGAATGCTAGAAGATGAGTCCAGTGAGGAGCGATTTGAATCAAGACAACAAAGAATAAAACAAAAAAAGGTAAAACAACAACAAAATATACACAAATGTAAGCGCGACAACCCAAGACCTTGTTCAGTCGTGGATGGCAGCCGTCTCGAGTCCCAGAGCATCAACCATGTCCTGCAATTACCGCATGCATACCCCCTTTATTCTGTCGCCCCGCTCACCTGCCATATGCCCATCATATACCCCGTGATTGCCTGGCAGGTGGCGGCATCCGAGCGGTCGGTCACTCGCAGGCTGTCTCGTTCTGTCTTCGACACGAGGCCTGCAAGGAGAGATAGTACATGTCCCCCCTCACTCCTTCTCCTTCCACTCACTCAGCTGCGGCAGAGACTCATCGTCCAGATGAAGACGCACGAGGCCATCCTAAACACACACATCGTCTCCTCCCTCCCTCCCCATTCATCTCATTTCGCCTCTTCCCACGAATGACGCTCAACCAGCCGGCATTACCCTCCTTCGCGGCATACCTTAATACAGAAGGTGAGGTGGTACATGTTCTCGATAGTCTTCGCGAAGGAGTGCGGGTCGATGACGAAGGGATAGTAGTCGATCCTCTCCGTGCCCTGTCGCTTCACCTCCCTCTTCACCGAGCGATGCACAATGTCCAGCTACAAAAAAAACACCATTGCCTGTCTCGAGGCCTCGCGGATAGAGGGGGGGGAGACCGACCTCCTTGCTGACCGACTGCTCGTGGTCGTCGTCCGTGTGGTCCGAGTGCTTCAGCACCACACACGCCTTCTTGTCCTCCTCTTTCTTCGCCTTCTCCCGCTTCATCTTGACGGCAGTGGGCTCGGGGTCGGATTGAGCCATGAGAGGGCGGCTGAACACCGAGTCTACCCACTGGCTGTCCCTCTATCTCGCACTCACACATAGTGGAATCGGGGCGCCACTCCGAGCACGTTGACGAATCGGCGACCGAGCCACGCCCACTGAGACGCCGTCAGACTGCACATCTTCACACCACCTTCAGCCTAGAAATCATCATTACAGTGATAGTGTTCTAAAGTGGATTGATACCTCGTACGCCTCCCTCTCGTCCACCTCATCTTCATCCACAAGGAGGGGGTTGGCTCCAGGGGGCGGGTCTCGATCTGTCCTCTGCGCGCTCGCCGCACCCTTCTTCACGTAGTCCGTCTACAACACGCAATGGTTTCCATGTCACAATCTACAAAGAACACACCAGTGTCTCTGCGTAGTCCTTGGCGGTGAGCGTCTTGTCGCAGCCCTGCTCTCTGATCGTGTTCACGCGGGTGTTGACCAGCTTGGTCACCTGCTTGATCACCTCCCCGTCCGCCGCCATCTCCCTTCCATTCGCGCCCATCTACAATACATGTTCCTCCCAGACGCACAACGCACGTCTTGAGAATCGTGAGAGCAAGCCTACAGCCATTCCGTCTCCCCTCACTGACCTGGTTGAACTGATCGTCCTGGTGGTCTATGACACCCTTGAGGTGTTCGACCGCGTTCGCATCGAGCTGTTCGGTGCGGACAGTGCAGTCGTGCAGCTGCGAGCATAGGTCCTTGCACGCGTCGCGGAAGCGCGCCCTGTCGACGAAGTCCTTCCTGCTGTGCCCGCTCAGAGTCACACTCGTCGAATCATTGCCGCGGTTGTTGGGGCGCTTGCTCGCCTCACCTCCACTGTCCATACGACGAGTACGCACCATCTAAAAAAAATAGTTTTTTTTTAATTAAGTTACCGTTAGCATATTTTTGATTATAAAAAAGTAATTATTGGTAATAAATCAATTTCACAAAAAAACACAACGACTTGAATGCAGACAAAGTTATCCATAAGTCTCGCGCAAACAAAACAGTGAGGCGAGGCGAGGCGAGAGCACATTGCGAAAGAAGGCTATGAGGCTATGCAATTAGTGACGTCATGTCACAAAACACCAACTTTGGTCCCGCCGCGCAGTCTATTTGAATTGCTTTGTTTTATCGAAATTATGTGGTATAAATTACTTATTTTTATCCTATTTCAATAATATGCGACTAAACCTCGCTGACTCGTCAAACTGTAACTCGCACATTCTCACTTTTTCACTGATGATGTGACCGACCGTAAATTGACGGAAGGGCTATCTGACAGCTACTGATTTCGCATAAACAAGCGATTTTCTCTCTTTTATTTTTTAACGAGTTATATCATTGTATTGGCGTAAAGTTTCTGCTTCCAGAATGATCTCGGACGACACGACGAAGACTGGTGGAGGAGTGGATCAACATGAGAAGAGCGGACGGAAGGCAAGTGTTGTGTGATATTCGTTTAGTTGAAGAAAGCAAGAATGTACAGAAATGAGTCGTCTGTTTCAGTCGTCTGCCAGTCCGGATGGTCCGAAGGAGAAAAGACTCTTAGAAGAGGGAGGAGGCGAGGAGATGGAGTTGGAGGAAGGCGAGATCGTCACTGTGCGTGTTTCAGTATTACTTTTGTGGATATATTTTAAAAGATTATCTATAACTCTTACAACATTATTTTGTAGCCGCCTCGCCCCGCGAAGAGTGAGAAGGACGGTGGAGTAGAGGCGCCTGCTCGCCCCGCCCTCCTCAGACAAGCCTCCCCCACCCGTCATGCCAGGCGGCCCATCAACACGGCTGCATTGAAGACCGAGATCGGTGGGTGCTGGGATCTTTTATATGGCTTTTACTGGTTACCGTACGTTTCAGTGACTCACTCCACGTACACTCCCCTGGTGAAGCCGCAGAAGCACACCAATGAACGTGGAGGATACCACAGTTCTTGGCTGACTCCTCCGCAACGCCAGCAGAGCTATGGCCAGAGCGTGGTCCGCGAGATTCAGGAGCAGCCGGTCCGGTTCTTCAATCTGCCCAGTCACATGCCGCACTCGCACCATAGAGGTACCCACTCTTCATCGACCTGATTGTTTTGCAAAATCTGCATATTTCAGCGTCCCCTTCTTCGTTTACTGTACCGCAGAGCAGTGAGCGGGGTCTCTTTCCGGACATCTTCTTCGCCCAGAAACCGCGTACGTCTCTCTCTCTCTCTTTCTCTCTATTAATATATTTTAGAGGAGATGGTTGGACTCCGGCAGAATATGGGATTGGGTACTAGTCAGCATGGACAGCCTGTCCAGGAGATGTTCTACAGTAACAACAACAACAACAACAACAACAACAACATCACCTATCCGCCGTGTACACCGCGCAAGAGGGCCGAGAGCCTGCCAGCCGGACAGTACGACTACAGCGAGGTGCCCTACCACTACGCCCAGCCGCCCCGCAAACAGGGTGCGTCAATCAATCAATCAATCGTTCATTCATGTACGTTGCTTGCAGTGTTGACTCCGTCTGTGTTCACTATGGGACAGCGCACGCTGAAGGGCATAGTGGTCGGAGAGCAGTGGTGGGAGCAGCGTGGAGTGACGGACACTACCTCTTCGTTCTCCGAAAGTAACCCTCTGAGGGAGCGCACCTTCAGTGTGTCTGGGCACTTCCAGCTATCACCTGTGGGTGAACAACACGGTGAGGAACACACTGGGCTACTGCGAGTTATGTACGTATGCATTTTTCAGTGATGACGCACTCTCATTCTCTGCCCATCTCCGATATGCCTGGATATGGGTACTTCCAGCAGCCGTCTGAGCCGTCAGAGGAGACGAACAGTGGACAAACATATGGCTACCGAGAGAAGCCGGATGAGCAGAGTGGGTCGAATTTGATCACGAAACTTTTCGATGTTTCAGTGGACACATGCGTTGACAGCACACAGAAACGAGAGAACATGGATAGTCTGTCTGGATACGACACGCTGTCCCAGCATCCGCCTGCGGACAGCTATGGACAGTGGCCGGGAGAACTGGGTTGTGTTATAGTTGAGATATCTTGCCGCAACTTCTTGTTTCAGTGAACACTCCGTGCACCCAGCTGCAGAGCACGTATCAGAAGGAGCAGCGCGCCTTCAGTCTCCCGAGTCAGGCGCCAGCGGAGAACTGGGGTGAGTGAAGCCGTCACTCTTTTAATCATTTCTCTTAATCTGTCACATCGCGTTTTCAGTGACCACCGTCTCTCCTCGACCGGATCCGGCTGCCCTGCCGGCCCAGCAGTCATCCATGGACATAGGTAAACGGGAGAAGGACGGATACGGCGAGTGGCCCGGAGCGCAGCACGGTCAGACTAAAAAAAATTAAACAAAATATTATTCTGTATCAGGACACAACGAGAAGAATTCGGGCAGCGTGGTGGAGTGGCTCCTCGCAAGAGCGCGCCATCAAGTGGAGTACACGGAGCAGCGTGCCGATCAGGAGAACGAGTCGCGTCCGAGCAACAAGCAGGGTGGGGGATGAAGACTTTCTAGGATGGATAGTCATATGATGTCTTTTCAGGGTGCGACTACAATTACACGGGAGAGAAGACGGCGTTGCTTCCCGCGGATGAGCCAGGAAAGCAGCCGCAGCAGTACACTGGACACACGTGTGCGCAGAGGGAGTCGAGTCGCCGCAGCGAGAGTGAAGCGAGCGAGGAGGAGGAAGAGGAGAGTGTGCCGGCGCGCCGCCTCCGACAGCTACCACTCGAGTCGTGCTGCGATGGAGGCATGGGGGCGCAGGTAACTCTTCGCTTGTAATCGAAGGTGTACTGATAACTTTCAGCGAGTGGAGGGAGAGCGGGAGCGAGATACGCTCAAGGCGCAGCTCGGTTTCGACGGTTTTGCTGGTCGGGTCCTTGAACCGACTTGGCACCAGGTGACTGAGGTATGTGATTCCGAGTTCTGAATGTCTGTTAGACGAGCCATTGTCCAGATTCTGTCCGATTTGCACCTGCATGGTCGGTACCTGGACAGCCATTGCCATCTCGACTTCGTCTACAACCAGCTGCCGAAGGAGAGCAAGTTCGAGACGGTCGCCGAGTTGCGAGAGAAGGTGCCCGCTGCATTCCCTACATCGTTCGAGGTAAGTGGAGAGGGAGAGAGAGAGAGATACAAAAAGACAGAAATGATGATGTCACCTACTGCAGGGCATGATTGCCAACTTTGTCGATCCGCGTCTATTTGTCAAAGAGATCGGAGGGGAGGACAACTTCGATCAGAAGTGGATGCGCACCATCATCCAGGTACGTGAACGAGAGAGAGACAGACTGACTGACTGCCAGATACTCCCTTTCAGTCTCCGGAAGTGGTGGGTGCTTCGTTCGGAGTGCACCCTCACCACAGTGACAAGTGGAACGACGGCTGTCGCCGCTTCCTCGCCACTGCCATCGAACGACGCGAGCAGTCCAAGATCGTCGCCATCGGAGAGTGCGGCGTCGACCTCAGTTCCAAGTGAGGGGGAAACAGGGACGGACCCACACAGAGAGAGAGAGAGAGTCGTTGCAGGAACCGGGCTGCCCTGGAGACGCAGCTTCGTGTATTCGAGGAGCATGTGCGGCTGGCTGCCAAGCACCGGCTGCCGCTCATCGTGCACTGCCGATCCGCCAAGGACACGACGGTGGCAGAGGAGAAGGTGCTCGACGTCATCACACGCATCGTGAGTGGCACGCCTCTCCCTTCGCTCTCTCTCTCTCTCTCTCTCTCTTTCGTGGTGGGGCATCCTTACATCACTGCATGTTTGCATCTCCAGGACCCGTCCCTCCGCGTGCACCGCCACTGTTTCTGCGAGGACGTCTCTATCGCGCGGCGATGGATGGCCGCCCTGCCCAACTGCGTCTTCGGTTGGTGGGGAGGGGATGAGCGGAAGGGACGAGGTTCAAAGTACAAAGTTTTTTGATACGTATATGGTTTGTGAACGTAAGAGATGAGAAGACATGTGTTTTTTGCAGGCTTCACGCCTGGGGTATGGAAGTTCAACTCTGCCAAACTGCGCGCCATCGAGGCGATTCCACTGGAGAAGATGGTGTTGGAGACGGACGCTCCTTACTTCTGTCCCTCGGCGGTAGGGAGGGAGGGAGGGAGGGACGGAAAGAGAGAGAGAAAAGAGAGAGAGGGAGAGAGAGAGAGAGAGAGAGAGTTCCCCTTCCAGATGCTGAACATCGACCCTCGTCTGGAGTACGTGAGTCTCCCTCCGATGGCCGTCGTCGCTGCCTTCAGGATCAGCCAGGTCAAGCGCGTCTCCATCGATCAGGTGTGCTTCGTTCATTTGTTCTTTGCCAGTCGGAGTGCGCCTCTTTTGAAATTTAGTCACTACTAACACTCTACTCCACCGGCACATTTTCGATGAACAAAGTTCTTGGTAGTAAACTGGAAGACGGCTATATCTGTTTTCTCACAGGTGCTGCGCTGTTGCTTCGCTAACACGTGTCGCATCTACGGCGTGGAGAAGGGGGAGGACGGAGAGTGGAGAAGGAGGGGACAGGAGAGGGAGCAGTGAGTGAGTGACAGTGGGAGCAAAGAGGTGAGGGAACTGATCTGTTTTGTTATTTGTTATACACGAGTTGAGGTTGATGAGAGTTGATGTTGAAAGTCGTTCACTTGTTATGATATTGTTATCTCTCATCCGTTGTTCATGTTTATGCATGTCTTACCCACGTACCCTCAGTGAGCGCAGTCTTATTGTTATCGTTTATGAGAATTTATTGTTCTTTCCCCAAGGTATCTGTATGCCCCGAACTTTGTGTACATTTGTTCAGAGTTGTCATACATGGAAGATTTATGTAAATAATGTGTAAAAACATGTGTGATAGCCCATAACTAAACATGTCAAACCCCAGAGTCTACTTTCCTGGTATTTACAGTGATAGAGTAGCGGGGATCTTCTCCACATCGCCTGTTCACTGCATTTTTATCGTTATTACAGCTCCCTCAAAAGGAATTAATACTATATTGTCCCGCTGAGACTTTTACACTTCACCGGGAGTGATGTATGTTTACAAACAGTTCCGCGTAAAGATTAGTACTCACGCATCGGTAGCTCGGTAGCATTTGTAAATGGTGGATTACGGAAACGCGGAATGGGGCTTGTGAAAAGATTTGCTGATTACTTCCAGATGACCAGATTAAGAGGTTTTGATCATTGAGTTTTTATGAAGAACAGTGTTGATCTTCTTATCTGTTTCTTGACTACGTACAGTACAAAAAATCTCTTCTATCTGAAAAAAAAACTCGTAAATCAAGATTTTGTGTTTTTGTATCTGCGACTATTGAAGAGCCCTTCTCACAGATGTTATAAATTTCTAAAGCAGAATGGACGGAGATCTCTCAACAGATAACTAGATTAATCGACATCTCAACGAATAGCTATATCTAGAATAGAAGGATTTATAATAGCTTGAAGTAGAATAAAAATTGATGCGCCTCGTGCAGTGAGACAATAGAATGACAATAGAATGGCTGCAGATTATTCCCAGAATAAGAACACGCCACAAGAACCAATCGTCACGATTTTGGAGATTATAAATGGAATGAAATAAGGTTCGTCGATGACAATAGACATATTCCTTGATCTTCAGGACTTGTCGCTTCGTTCTCTCATATTAAAAAAAAGAGGTTTTAAATTATGTTTATGCAGAAAATTGATTTTCCACATTCAAACAATTTCAAGATATTTTCGTTGACGAGAACAAGAAAGACCACAACCTGAAGATCAGGGAAAGGCATATGCATTGTCCGAATACATCAAGTTACAACATTCGGATCATGGTATGAATCACTGTTCTTCAAAACAACTCGAACTTCGAGAACAACTGGAAGGAAACGACTTTTGAAGGAATTGATACTAAAAACGTTTTTAAAATAACACACATGTTTTGAATGTGATGCTGATATTTCACAGTCACTAGACACAAGTCCTAAATTCCGGGAATCTTAAAGACACACGGTGGCATATATGTGCTTAAAATTCCCGCCATTTCACCAGTTAAAATACCACCGCACCATTCGTGCGACATGGCTGTCTATGCGCCGGTCGCGCTCAAGCAGTATAATATACTCACGCACTTGGTGATTGATGTTCTAGTCACTAGACATTATGAAGATCACGTATTTGCCACACTCTCTGCAACGTGCTGGCGCGCAAAGAGTATTTTATGTACGATTTTATTGTGTGTTTTTGTTGTTGAAATAATTGTATATTATACTTTAATGCAGTTTTTTATTGCAATGTGTGCCGAAGAGCTTGACCCTGTCTACTATAGAAGTTGGAGGATGGGAGAAGAATCGAGGCATTGCTGGTCAAGGGAAAGCGAAGGAAAATAGAGAGAGAGAGAGAGAGAGAGAGAGAGAGAGAGAGAGAGAGAGAAGAGGAGAGACTACATTTTATTTTATATGTTTTATGATAATATTGCCATTAGGCAGTATAATAAGTATAGAGTCAATGTAATCTTTCATCGAGAGTGATGTATGTATGTTTACATACGGTATCCATTGTTCACGCATTGTTGTGTTAGCGATCGTCAAATGTCAAAGTCAGTGGTGGATTACGGAAATGTGTGATAACATAAATGGAGAGATATTTTATAAGAGCTTTGATTTGTGGTTTGCAAACAGGGAAGTTTTGTTGCTCCAAAGTTGAGATACAAAGGTTTTAACATTTACTTAAACTACAAAATGTTTCTTCTCTATAGACGTCTGTAGAATGTGCCTACTGTCAAATGTCAAAGTTCATCCATATCATACTCTGGGACTCATATAATATATAGGATATAATATACAGATTCTTACCTAATACCCATCATTTCTGGTTAGTTTCTGACTCACAAAAAAGTTACATTTTCGGTGAATCTTTCTATTTATAAACTCATCATCAGGGAAATAATTGTGGATTTCATCGGAAAAGAAAGAGATGTGCACAAAGCTGGGAAATAAAATTATACAGGACAAGGTTCATACATTCTTCTTACTTTCTCCGCGAGGTGCGGTCGAATGCATTCTGCCCGGAATGATCAGGAACATCGACAAAAAACCCATTTCCGAGACATTCTGAGCCGACGGGAAAAAGATGATGTAATGGTTTATGGAATGAATCAAGAATCGAAGAATTATCGATCAAGAATCGTCTTCCGCCACTAACCTCGCCTGCCCAACTTCCTCCCCACGGCGTTAGCACATAATAAGGCCCACTGTATACTCCTATATCACACCGTCTCTGTAAGAATCGGACACTTTTTGGGCATGTGGTTACTAGGAGCTATGCCGGCGCATACCAGGATTATCGAAGGTCCTCTACAAGATGTATAGGGTCGTTTTTGTAAAATATGCAAATTTGGCCCATTAAGGGACCACTACCTCAAATCGGTTAATTTTCGCCAAAACACTTCAAACAAGAGCTCGTTCGTTTTCTTATCAGATTCTAAGAACTTTTTCATATAAAATGTTTTTCGAAAAAAAATAAGTTCAAAAAAGTTATGATCAAAAAAATGAAAAATTTGCATATTTTCGATTTTTTGAAAATGTTGCTGACTTGAGAAGCAAGAATAATTAGCACCATTTGAAAGAGCGTGTTTTGTTTGGTCTACATGATTTTTATGAAGAAAATCAATCCTGACATCATCTGCCATCCAGACGGTTGAAAGTGGTCCGGAAAGCGATTATTCGGCATTTTTCGATTTTTCGCCCTGTGTCACTGCGAAGTAGCAAAAAGCAAATACACCATGATGATCTACGCACTTTGTTTAGTATATGGACGTGTTTTCATGAAAATCTATTCTGACATTATCTGCCATCCAAACGGTTGTATTTGCACTATCCAGTACAACCAACGGATATGGGTCAACGAAAAACTTGAGCCGGATAAACGAACAAAAACAGCAAACGGGAATGCACTGAATCACACGAGCGAAAATCTTGGATCTTGAGATATCTTTTTGATAGTTTGAAATGATAATTAAAGGTGCACAATAACTGCAAACTTGTCCGGACCACTCAACCGTCTGATGGCAGATGACGTCATGATAGATTTTTATGAAAACACGACCATATACTAAACAAAGTGCGTAGATCATCATGGTGTATTTGCTTTTTGCTACTTCGCAGTGACACAAGGCGAAAAATCGAAAAATGCCGAATAATCGCTTTCCGGACCACTTTCAACCGTCTGGATGGCATATGATGTCAGGATTGATTTTCTTCATAAAAATCATGTAGACCAAACAAAACACGTTCTTTCAAATGGTGCTAATTATTCTTGCTTCTCAGGTCAAAATTTTTTTCGAAAATATGCAATTTATTTCATCTTTTTGATCATAACTTTTTTGAACTTATTTTTTCGAAAAACATTTTATATGAAAAAGTTCTTAGAATCTGATAAGGAATCGAACGAGCTCTTATTTAAAGTGTTTTGGCAAAAATTGACCGATTTGAGGTAGTGGTCCCTTAATGGGCCAAATTTGCATATTTTACAAAAACGACCCTATACATCTTGTAGAGGACCTTCGATAATCCTTATATGCGCTGGCATAGCTCCTAGTAACCACCTCGTCCGATTCTTACAGAGACGATGTGATATCCTATCATTCCTATCATTTATTCTATCATATATCATTTATCCTATTATGTCCTATCATTGTGATTGTGATGGTATATTCAGCTATAACGATTCCGGATAAACACTTGAACTTGAACTGGATGCAAAAATGATGAAATGAAAAACATATTTAAAAAAAAAAGTAATAGGACGCCAACTGAAATAACTCTTTTCACATATGTCAAATTCCCACCATTTTTTGATATGATGTGCCTAACGAATACCCCAAGAAATCTCTTTTTTTTAACTATAGCTCAGAATAAGTCGAAACCACATCATTTGCAAAATTCTCGTCTGTATAATAGAACGCGGATAATTCGCGTATTGTGAAATGGGGAATCTCCTATACTCGTTCGATTTGTCTTGACATTCTGGGACTGGGAACATACCTAATAAGACCTACGTGCACACACGCAGGTCCTATTAGGTTCCTCCTCGTCCGATCCTTATGCGGAACGAGTTATATATTATATAAATTGCAAACGTGTGTTATTTGCAACTGTCAAGAATGCGTTAGATTGAGAGGAAGAGAGCGAGAGGAGAGGAGAGAGAGAAAGGGAGGGGTGAGAGAGCGAGAGAGATAGAGATTAGCAGCGCTGACATTTGTAGAGCGCTACTTGCTACCTCTACTATAAAAGCCTGCCTCTCTAGTCACTAGCCACTCTTCTTCTGTATAACGAATACACCCCATATTCTAGAAATGAAGATCTTTCCCGCGCACTATATCATAACTTATGTCAACGCAGTTCTATCTCTCATTATCAACACTGCTTTTATTTACATGATCAAAACAAAGGTAAATAATATTTTTTCAAACTTTCTTCATGAATAAAATTAGACGAAATGCGACCTGGGATTCTACAAACATCTCCTCGCTATCTTCGCGGTGTTTGATATTTGGTATACGATTGTGCACATGTTTATTCTACCGGTCAGTCGAGTTCAAATGAACAAGAAAAAGTGTGGCAACACGCAACCGTGTTCAGCTTTTAGAAAGGAGAAAGAGAAGTGAAAGAATGTGTGTTTAGGGTATGCACACACATAACACGTCGTTTATCATCTTTGCTACCGGACCCTTCGCAGACTCGCAATACGCAATGTGATGATTTTTTGTTTATATTCTATAAAAACCACCAATGAATTTAGGTACCTTGTCTCGCTATTCTGCGCAGTGTTTTCGCAATCACTGATACTACTCGCCTATCACTTCCTCTATAGATACATCAACATTTGCAGGTAAAGAGATGCAGGAAGAGATAGGGAAATAGAAGTAGAGGACAGAGTGAGAGAGAGAGAGAGAATGGTTTGCAGTATGCGTTGGATGCACATCTTCGACTCTCCCTACTACCTGTCTGGTTTCGTATTTGTCTTCTTCTTTCTCTCATTTGACTGGTTCTGTTCCGTCTGCTGGGGACTGAGTCCGAGTGAGGAAGTGCGGTGAGTCCCCCCTCTTCCCCATCCTCTCTCTCTCTCTCTCTCTCTCTCTCTCTCTCTCTCTCTCTCTCTCTCTCTCTCTCTCTCTCTCTCTCTCTCTCTCTCTCTCTCTCTCTCTCTCGCTCTCTCTCCAATACCACTTTTCCAGAGCCATCCTCTACGATACAATGATGCATAACTATGACGTGGACGTGTATACCATTGAGTTCATGGCTCCTCTATATTACGTGAGACATTTACACTCGTTTTCACAAAGCAATCTGTAAAGTCGGAAAAAAAATGCGAGCGAAGTCTGTCTACTGCATTAGTCCGTGACGACATTTCGGATACAAACAACGATACGATCTCTGTCTCTGACTGAGCAACACTAATAAGTAGAATACAAAAAATACAATAACCAGAATACAAAATCTTTGATAAACTTCTCGAAATAGAAAGTTTGTCGTTTGTATACAGTATACTCTGTTGATTCTTCGTCTCGACTCTCGAAGGACAGTAAAATACACAACAAGTAGTGCAACTACACACTTGGCTACTAAAACACCGGTCGACATTTGCATTATTTACGTGCATGCTCAATACTCTTTTTTTACAGATTCCCAATGAGGACGGCTCGACTCGCGCAAATTGGCGCAACTTTGTCGCCGCCTTTAATTGTCTACTAATTTTATCAACTAGTTTCTGTGAGTTTTGACGTAGAATATGAAATGCAGAAAGGTCAGAAGCATTGAACATGTTTCATTGGCGACAAAGTCGTGAACGTCTCTTGCGTTGAAATTAGAGAATGATCTGTTTAAAACAAGGGGATTAATCGCACACACTAGACACTAGACCTAATTATCTTTCAAAAGTACTTCCAAGTAAAAGTAGTTGGTTTGTACTGTTGTCTCAGTTGAGTAAAAGGACTGACATGTTTTCAATGGAGACATGTGCCAACAGGCTCTCTCTCTCTCTCTCATACCAGTGCAAAGCGGCCATATTATGTATAATGAAAGCGTTTACGAAGTTATGCAGTTATTATCTAAAAGCACAACTTCTGTTGTAACATAACACGTCGAATAATGCTGAGAGCCTGTTTGCACATGTCTCCATTGAAAACATGTCAGTCCTTTTGCTCAACTGAGACAACAGTACAAACCAACTACTTTTACTTGGAAGTACTTTTGAAAGATAATATCTGTCCTTTTCTTAAGTTTTGTTTCACAAAATTACATTTTCATACACGTTCGCGATTCGCTGCGAGGATACCGACGCGCACCCGCTATTCGCCTATCTCTCTCTCTCTCACTCACACACAGAGGGGGCGGGGCGAAAGCGATTGTCCGACGTCCGCCCGCCCGCCCGCCCGCCCGCCCGAGCGACCGACACCAATCTCAATCCGCACTCGAATGCGGACTCTCCGTATCTCGCTTCAAATTCAATCAAACTCAATACAACTTTCTATAACTCTATCGAATAGAGATGTGAATGCAATGTAACAATGGAAATCACTTCAAAATGAGGAAAAGTGCTTCATCCGGGAAAAGTCGTTTTTGAGCATTCTAGCGCGCGGGGACATCCAGTACAAACGAGAGGGCGCTGGCGCGCCCTCTCTAATTGCTGAAGCAGTCTCGTATTTGTAGCGGTGATTTGCTTCTGTGGCTACAAAACCTACCGTACCCTCAACTGTGCGACTTCGATGAGCGGAAGTAGCGAGAAGACTAAGAGACTGCAGAAACAACTATTCAAGGCACTTTGTGTACAGGTAAAAGACAGAGAGAGGGAGAGAGGAACAAAGATATTTTTTCAGACAATTATTCCTATTATCTCCTCCTACATTCCTTGCTTCATCACGTTCACTTCGCCCATGCTGCTCCTTCCACTGGGAAAGTTCAACATGTATGTACCCATCGCCCTCTCCTTCTTCCCCGGTGAGTATCGCTCTCTCTCTCTCTCTCTCTCTCTCTCACTCTCTCTCTCTCTCTCTCTCTGTGTCTGTCTCTGTCTCTGTCTCTCACTCACTCTCTCTCTCTCTCTCTCTCTCTCTCTCTCTCTCTCTCTCTCTCTTTCGCTCTCATCACACAACGACACAACCTATGGTCTTTTGTATTTCAGTCCTCGACCCGCTGGCAGCCATCTATTTCATAGGCGACTATCGTCGGGCGGCTCTCAGGTTTATATTTCTCATATATACATACAAAACTCTCTTCGGCTTTCGAGAATAACATGTAATTTACACAAGCTTATCGTAAACTTACGACAGCCTAGTACCCTTACTATCAAATCGCAAACAACATTCCCGAATAATAACACGTCAAATTAAATACTCTTAGAAAATAGCATTCACAGAGTAAGAACGTGTCACAACAAAATACGTCACGTTGTGTTTAGGTTATAGGGATGTCTAGTAGCATAGAAGATGTTACAAAGCTCTCCTGTTTGCAGATGGCTGCGCTGTGGTTGTTACGGTCGGAGGTCGGATGGCTCGGTGTTCACGTCTTCGAATCACTCGAATGCGCAGACAGTAGCTCATTCTGACACTGGGAAGAAATACTCGCGGAACAATTCTGTCGCACCACTCCACATTCAACCCAATTTCTAACCAGTTCCCCCGTCAAATCCACACATATGTACACATACCCTGTTTTTTAACGATAAATGATAATGACACCTGTAGAAATGTATCATGATCATGACGGCATAAAATGTTTTTTTAATCATTTCAATGCAAGATCTACTGGCGACTCTCTTTGTCGACTAATAGGCTGTCTCTCGCGGTTCATCGTACTGCAGCCATTTCTCAGAATATTTACAGGACACAATTTGAGCTCGTTATCGGACCACGCGAAATCATTCGACCGCGTTATTCGCGCTCTTGGCGATCTCTTTTATTAGGGATATGAAGTTCAAGTCAAATAAAAAACTTTCCACCTTTCGGAGTTTTGTACAGTTTTGTATAGTTTTGTAACTTTGTAAAGTTCCCTCCAATTCTCCAGTTTGCCCCGCACCTTTTGCGCGCCATGGTGGTTTTCATCGATCGCGCGCAAACAACGCAATTTGGAATATACGAAATAAATCCTTGATCGATGCTCTAGTCATCAAAGATGATCTAGGTATTGTAAATTGTTGGCCACAACGTATACAACGTGCTTGCGCACAATTCGTGTTCCTGGACCTGGAGAATTGAAGAGGATTTTACAGAATTTACTGACTCTTGAAATTTTGGTCCTTCATAGGACATTTTATTGATGCCCTACCAGAGTCTGATGAGGAAAGGTTATTTCAAAGGTGCCTCAAAGTTTATCTAATTTGCGCATGAATACACTCGTTCCAGAAAAAAAGGTGTGCAGAAAAGTTCACAAACGTGCATGATGGGTAGTGGTTTCTCCAACTTCCCGGCATTTCCATCACAATTGACAAAATTGCAACATATTTTTCTATTATCATATTCACGTGCTAACTGAATTCCGAAAATCAGAGGGTAGCACACATTTTATCGAATGAAATATATGAAATAGCAGAAATCAGTTCGGTCCTTCTGCTAAAAGACAATCAGTATTACAATCCAACTGCCTTTACTAGGACGTACTAAAAACAAATTTGCTAACTTTAACGAACCTGCGCGCCAATTCATCGTAGTACAAAGAATAAGGATTGTTTTTTAGTAAATAAATAAAACACATGAGCTTGTCTTGCATTACGTCAAATAAAAATAAGGAGACGTTCTACAAAAGGCTTCATTTGATACATGATTTTTCACACAGAAACACTGCAATAAATTTATCTGAAAAAATATTAACCAAACTCTGCACGAAATACATAACAACAATAACAAACACCGTATTTTCAATATGCGCGAAACGAAAGTGAACAAGTGCGTATGTGAGACAAACGTATCGAGTAGGAAACGTATCTCAATTGAATCTGTGCGTGCGTGAGTGTGCGAGTCCCGTATGAGCAGAGTGTACACAAATCACAACAATACTTGAAAAGACCGGAATCTGAATGGGGTAGAGCTAATAAGCCCTATCATATACCATATGTGAACTACAGTACCCTGGCTACCGTATTGCGGAGAGCCTACTGTATGAGGGCGAGCTGCGAGGGCGCCTTCATCTTGGCGATGCGAGTGCGCTTGGGCTGAGGAGAACCGGGGAAGCAGAGCTCGAACAGACGAGACGCCTCCGCGTGCAGCTGAAACACAAAACGGTCACTCTCCCCCTCTCTCTCTCTCTCTCTCTCGCTCTCTCCTCACAGTCTCATTCGTGTACATCCTATCCTCCAGCTTCACATGACAGTTGAGCCGCTCGTGGTTGCACTTGCGAGCCGAGTCTACAATCAAACAATAACCTTCCATAATAGTAACACAAAAGCAGCTTACAAAATAGTCGGAAAAAATCGCCGTTTTCCCACTGTTTTGGACAAAAAAAATTCCCGACCATCTTGCAAGCTGCTGAAATAACATATAATCGACTGACTGTTGGTCTCGTATCCGCACTTGGGACATCTGTATCTGAGTGGGAAGGCGGCTGCGTCCATGTGGGAGACCGCGTGGCGCATCAAATCCGCCGCGATCCCCGTCGACAGGATCTTCCCGTTAGCGCACATCTAACAAATAGTTATTTCAGAAATACTGATAATAATCAACTTTGACATTGGATAATAACGTTAATTTAATAGGATATTTAATTGAATCAAAGTGTCACCTTGCACTCTGACTTGATCTTGCTATTGGGTGCGCGATAGGCGCGGCGGCGCGCCATGCGGAGAGATGCCTGCAAGGAAAACAAGATGCGTATTGGATCGAATGCATGTACATAACAACACAGAAGCAGGATTCGTACAAAAAAATCAGAAAAAGTACCTCATCGAATCCGAGAGTGAGCCCCTTGACGTCTTGCATACCAGCGGGAGTCTCCTCTTCCTGACGCTGCATCATCATCGCCTGAAAGACAATATTTTGTAATAGTAGTTTTATTTTAAACAAAAATAACATAAGCTACAAGAAAAATCAGAATTTACATCACAATGTACGTTTCACAACATCAATACAAAAATTGAATCTGATCAACAATACCAGTTTCCATAAACGTACGACTCGCCTGGATGAGGTTGTCGAGCGTGGTGGCGGCCTGTAGCCGCTGTCTTTCCTGCTCCTGTCTCTCCTCATCCAACGGGGGAGACTCCTTCTGACTGTCCAGCTCCTCAAACAAAGAAGTTAACAAAAAATCAGACAGTATAAAAGTAATAAGTCCCACCCCGTCGTCCCTCTCCTCGCCCGTGTCGTCGTGTTGGATGCCGAACAGATCGGCGATGGTCGACGCGGCAGGAGGGGTCACGTCGAACAGACAACTCGCGTCGAACACCACCTGAAAGACATGTATTGACTTCTAGAACTGTATAATGATATAGGTTAGATGGGTTCGTAGTGTGTTTTAGTGAAATACAAAACAACATGAATTCCATATCGAAACAGCATAAGAACGTACCTCCATGGGCGAAGCAGCCGCATCGGGGAGGGTCGACGTAGACGGATCCTCGCTCGTAGACTTGCTCGGCTCCTACCCATACACAGTCAGCACAATCAAATGGTATTGGAATAGTATACCTTCTCCTCCTTGGTGAGCACCAGCGGTTCGGTCTTGACAATGGTGGTGGTGATCTTGGGAGGGCGGCCGCGGCGAGGCGTCTCGGGAAGGGGCTGGACAAGGCGGGGTTGTTGTGCCAATCGGGCAGCACTCACCTTCTCGAGGGGCGCGGGCTGGAAGGGAGTGAGGTCGTCTCCCACAGACACACTGCCGACCAGTTGGAACGCCGAGAACTGGTGCTGCACAAAGAGCTGAAAGAGTACGTGTGAATTACCAATGTTTTGACTAGGACAATGTACGTTTCAGGCGTTGCTCACTCGGCGCAACACCGCGCAGTTACGTCATCAATGCGCGAGCATGCGGCCACGTTGCAGCCAGCACGCATAATCCGGTTCTTCGGGAGAAAGCGATAAGTAACGGTACTGTCCACCTTGAGTATGTCGCTCTGCAGTTGGTAGTTCTCCGAGAGGTCGGCTACCAGAAACGGCGCCATCGCCCTGTCCTATACCAACGCGAGTTATCGATTCTGCGGCAACGTAATGCTGTACAAACACGGGCGGGCGGGCCGACGCGATAATACGTTTCTAAGCGAGAGCGACACAAATATCAGCGAGTAATGGCGGTATCGAAGGTAACGGGGGCAGTTGTGTGTAATGCGAGGCGGCCGGGGGAACGGTTGTGGAAACGGTTGCACAGCGCGTTATCGATTTCAATATCGCTCGTCGCTCGGCCCGGCATACGTAGTGCAAACGTATCGCTGCGGTGGTGACCCGCTCTCTCTCTCTCCCGCTATTGCCGCACATTTTATCGCCAGCTCTGCATCTCTGCCGCGCACCGATTTATGACACGCCCAATCCCGGACAGAGTTTACACTAACATGCTGCTAGATTTCTACAGTATGGGGTCATAATGCAATCATATCGTGGTAAGACTCAGGGAGTCGAACGGTGGGAGAGGGGCGGGGCGAGTGTCCTGCTATTTTCGCGCCTTTTTTCGGAATTTCTCGATTAATTTGATATAAGGAGATTGTAATTTCATGAATCATGTCTATTGTAATGGTTTTTCATCCTCTCACTGCTATTATTCCCTCTCTTAATAGTAAAATTAGCTTTTTGTCATAAAATCGAGTTGCATTGCTTTCGAAACCGTATATATAAAACTTTTTTTAAGTTTCTGAAGTCCAGCAACATATTTTTTATTCATACGCATATTGTTGTAACTTACGTATTTGCAGATCCGCCCCCCTGCACGCCGCTCAGGCTTGTCATACAGCACAGCCGCAGCAAGAGCTACCTCGTCAACATCATCGATACCTTCGGTGAGTGATACACCGTCAGGCTGCGTTGCGAATGTTGATGATGGTTTTGTGTAGGTCACATCAACTTCTCGGATGAAATGACTGCGACGTACCGGATCGCCGACGGAGTGGACGCGTGGTGGACGCACCGGATAGAGTGATGATGAACACGGAGTGCGCGCTACGCCACGCGGTCGCCGAGAGGCTGCCCGTCACCGTCTGCCGATGCCTACTACAGCTTCACAGGGTCACGTAGGTCACATGAACTTCATGGACGACTTCTACAAGCTTCGTCTCATTCTCAACCAGATCAACGCATTATTTAAGTGAGAATAATTATGGAATTATAGAGTACGAAGATTATCATTCACTTTCAGGACCTTCGCTGAGGACTGGCGGTATGAACTCGCCGTCTGTGGAGAGACATCTGGTTCGTGAAGAACACTCGCAAGTTGATGAAGAAGGCTGCGAGCAGTGGTGCGAAGAGGACGTTCGTCGAGTTCATTCTCGAGAACCCATACAAGATCTTCTCTGAGGACTCAGGTAGATATTTTACATGATTCATGATTCTACAGTAATCGTTCAGGTAGTGGGAGACGTGGACACTAGGCGTCAAGATTCTCGGAGAGAACTACTCGATCCAGGCGTGCCGGTCGGATGCTGGGTGATTGTTTGAGGGAATCGACCAGCCGATTGTCAAGGCGGCCATCCTCACCTCGCTAGTCTGGCACGAGAACGTGAGTCACCCCTTTTTGCCATGTTCACAAAGATGCTGTTCTAGGACGCCCGCTGCTGACGACGCGTGTGGTGAGTGGAGATCACGTGTTGGACAAGTCGATTCGCCTCAACGTCCAACCTCAAGCCGAGCCCATAACGTCAGGATGCCACGAAACCCCTCCTGCGAATGCCCACCCCATTCCAACTCGTATGGAAATAAAATGTTTGAATATCATGTGTTGGTTAATGAAACATTACAACAAAAAGAATAAACTTTTTATCAATGCGTTTCGGCCATTTAAAACGTATACGCTACGCAAGAAATACCCGCATGAAGGGAGGCCTCGTCAGTACGTTACCCTTATACGATGTTCAAGAAGAAAAGAAAAGAGACAAAGAAGGTTCTACATTGTCTTGACCAGACTTGGCCGTTGCCCAAAAGCCTCCGTTTCGAAAAGGCGTGGGAAATCGGTGGGCGTGGCCTATCACTCCTGAAATGAGAGGTTGAATTAGACTCATTAAAGAGCACCTATTGCTACCACAGCTATGAGCGATTCGCATGCTCCCACCGATCAGTCGATTGACGTCACCTCCTCCTCCTCGCCTACTACTACTACTACTCCACAGGCTCCCACTACTCCTCCAGACCCACCTATCCAGCAGCCGACGACGTCTCACGCGACCTCTCCCAGTGGCTCGCTGCAGCGCCCTGTCCCCATTCCTCCTCCTAAGAAGACGGGTGGAGGTCGTCCTCCGAAAGATCCCTCCAAGCCTGCCAAGGAGCAGAAGAAGTCGGTCTGCCCTGGCTGCAAACGCGAGCTGAGCCGTCAACAAGTCTACAACCATAAGAAGAAGGGGTGCACCGTGGAGAAGACGTTCTATGCGACCGAGAAGAAAGACGGTAAGCTACAATATACCATCACTCTAAACAGAACATGGTTAAGGTGACAAAAGAAAAGAGTGTCAATACCCTGGGTGCAAGGCGTCCTTCACCAACACCGAGGAGTATGCAGTTCACGCCCAGTACAAGCACGGACTCGACTCACCTGTAACAACGACGATGATTGCAACCAGGAACAAGGAGGAGTACATCAAGCTGTTCACGGGGCTGGGGCAGAACCTGGTCTGCTCCGGCAAGCATGGAGACCGCGAGAACTACATATGCGCTAGTGTGAGCTATCTAAAACATTTGATTAAACTCTCTTTCTCTCCCTATCTTTACTCCTCTCTCTCTCCTTCCTCTCTCTCTCTCCTCCCTCTCTCTCCTCCCTCTCTCTCTCTCTCTCCTCCCCCCCCTCTCTCTCCTCCCTCTCTCTCCTCCCTCTCTCTCCTCCCTCTCTCTCCTTCCTCTCTCTCTCTCCTCCCTCTCTCTCCTTCCTCTCTCTCTCCTCCCCCTCTCTCTCCTCTCTATCCTTCTCATTGGTCTCACCTCAACTTTCCAGGTCGGCGCTTACCAGAAACGCGGCATAGCAGCAAGAGATGGGAAGGGGTCCAGGTGCACCGATGCGAGCAAGAAGTGCCGTCCAATCTGCACCGCGTTCCTCACCTTCAGGGACATGGGTGACGGAAAGTATGGCATCTTTCCAAGTAAATAATATGTATCGTTGTTGTTCTAGGACAGAGGTGAGACAATGCGCAAGACACTCACACAGAATGGAGAAGGTCAGGGTGCCGGATGAGGCGAGACAGATTATCTTCGAAGGTGCCGAAAGAGGTGACGATAACAAGACCATCATGGATACTGTCAGAGGTAAGTAATGATAGGATAAGCTATATATAAGCACCTTTTTCAGCGTTCGCGAAGGATCAGAAGATCAAAAAGGATGCCAATGTCAGGCGAATGAGACACATTCGCTTGGGAACAGTGCGGCGGTAAGCGACACTATGTAGAGGGATGCAAGAAAGGAGCATTTTCAGGCTCGCATACAAGTACAAGACGAGGAATCGCAACGCAAACGAGTTCGTAGAGATCCTCAAGATTCAGAAGGAGCAGATGGCAAGCGGAGAGTACTGTTTGATGCAGACACTCAGACCAGGGAGCCGAACGGCAGGAAACACAGGTGCGATGAGACTACAGTAAATATGACATCAAACGTTACAGGCTTCGTAAGAAACTTCGGACTCACCCTGTTAGAGAAGCACGGTCAATGCATCATGGCGGACACGACGCATCGCACGACGAGAGGTGGAGAGAAGCTGCTCATACTCGCCGTGAGTTCAGAAGTTTATCTGCAACAATGAACTAGTTATCAAGGTCATTGACTCTTTCGGAGAAGGGCAGGCAGTGGGCTACCTGTTCGTAGATAGCGAGTCGGCGGACGATATGGTGGACTTCCTCTGCGCCATCCAGGTTCTCTACTACAACAAGTAAGATATGTAATTTGTATCGCACTCACCTCGTGTTTAGGGTCGGTACGCCTCTGTCTCCGGAGAGTCTGATGAGCGACATGGCAGCTGCCTTCAAGAACGCATGGATGCGAGCCAGCGAGCAGGTACCATCTGAAAACATTAACTTAAATAAACACTTCTTAGGCTGCCGCCCAGTGTGGCTATGCCCCGCCGCCTAAACCTGAGTGGTACTGGTGCGCATGGCACTGCTCCCGAGCAATGCGCAAAAACTTCGGCACTTCCGTCATCACCAAGAAGGCACTCCTGCTTCTCCGACAGGCCATGTGGTGAGCTTCTACCCGTCAAGTTATTGATAGATTGATTGATTACAGGTCCAGGGACAGGCGTGAGTACAATCTGGCCATTCGCAATCTCTACGCGTATGTGCTACTCTACAAGAAAAAGCTGTGGAAGTGCTGGCGCTACTACTGGAAAAACTGGCGCGGGAAAGAGGGAAACTGGGTTGTTTTCGCGAAGTGAGCTATTTGGAATACAAAATCAAAACATTGTAATGTTCCCAGGGCCGATGCACACATAAACTGCAACATGTACATCGAGGCGATGAACAAGTATGTGAAGTACAAGCTGAACATGCGCAGGACCTCGCTACGGCTTGATGTGGTTCTCAGTAAGCTGTTCGTTCATGCGAGAGAGAAGGAGGAGGAATATCGAGAGAAGGTGGGATTCTGACAAAGTAAACTGCTAGTAATGATTTTAAAGGAGCGCAACCCCAACGGACACCGGAGCTATCGCATCAACTCTTCTATCGCGCACCACAAGAAGAGCCGCGAAAGATACCCCGATGAACCTGCTATGCTCAACGGACAATGATTCCAACTCTTACCTTTCTAGTGCCATCAACACTGCCGCTTCGACGGATGCTCCGCATGCGTCCACACACTCCACTGCAACTGCCCATCTGGCATCGTCGGCGATGTCGTCTGCCCTCACGGACACGCCCTGGCGCGAGTCCTGCAACATGTACACCCTGATCTCGCATTCAAGAAAGCATCTCAAAACGACTTTGAGAGCGACAGCGAGAGTGAGGAGGAGAGCGAATATGAGAGCGACGACGAGGACGAAGGAGAGAGTGAGGGGAGCGGAGAAGTGAATACCTCCTCCAGTGATGAAGGAAGTGACGAGTATACGGATGACATGGACGAAGACATGGACCTGCACGACAACGACCTGCAGGAGAGAATAGGAGAAGAGGAGACGCGCTCTCGTGAGGATGACAATGATCAGGTGGACATCGATGTCACCATGCTCTCACCTGTCGCACACTCGCTCCAGGATCACGGATCCATGTCGATGTCGCCCGTCGATCGCAACCAGCCTGCAACAGTTGATCAACTCCCACCCCACTCACTGAACGCGTCTCCGATCCGCACTCAGTCGCCAGCACGTCGTCGACTCGCAGTCAGCAGCTTCCAGACTCCGACTGGCCCTGCTCGCCGCCCTCGCATCACCACCGCTAGTCGCCTGGCAACGATTGATGAAGATGTGGCAGTGAAAGAAGACACCAAGTTCATCTACAAAAAGGTACACAATATTTCACGATTTGGTGTAAATACCTTGTTTCCAGCTCGTGGTTGAACAACGTGACGACATGCTGGACGAGGAGACGAGGGCCATGCTGCATGAGCTCGCCAAGAGGCTGAAAGCGAAAGAGATGGTCAGAGAACTTTTAACATAATGACCTAATCAATAATCAACCGATTGTAGAAGGAGAGACCCACCAAGAAGCTCTTCCATGACGACAACGAAGACGCATCCATGCAGCAGTACCTTCCCAGCGAGAGCGATCTCCCTCCGCGTCAGTTTTCCGAGTCGGACCGGGTGGTGAAGAAGCAGCGCTCTAAAGGTAGGTATAAATGTACAAATTAGTTTACAAACAAACGATCTGATTGTTTCCAGCTATCGCTAAGGAGGCGCGAGAGACTCGCGAGCTGGCTGCGTTTGTGGCAGATGAGATATTGTGCAAGACGTGCAACAACGCGATAGGGGGCACGGAGAGCCTGCGATGCACATACGGACGCCCCACGCAGTGCAACCTACGCTACCACGCAACGCCTAGATGCACCGGATTAGCCAGCGCTATCCTCGTGGAGGAAGCCAAGCGAGACAAGATGTTCTTCTGCCCCGTTCACATGCAGAATGAGGAGGAGTAGAGGTACACAGGTATCTATGCACTCGCACTCATACTCCTGTTATCTTGAATTCGATATCATACATTATTGAGATGCATGCATTGTTGATGTTATTGATTGTAGCTTACATTTATTGTTATTACGTATTCATAAAGAGTTACCTTACTTGTCGTTGTGAGAGAAGATAAAGGAGAGTAGATGTAGATGTGGGCAGGAGGTAGATGCAGCGAGAAGGTCGAAGAAGTACGAGTACGCGGGTGACGACGTTTCTGAATGAGTAAGGTAAACGCGTAAGTTACTATTCAACTCACCGTGAACATGGGCACGTTCATGCACACACCCGTCGCACCATGTCGCCCACCGCGAACTTGGTCTTCTGAACAGCTCGTACGCAAATCAATTTCAAACGCGTGCGTGACACCCACTTTTGTGCAGCTCGTCCATGTCATCGGCGGTACGGGAGGCAGTGGCGAGGTACGGGCGGCACTGCTGAAACGAGTTCACCTCGAACATCGTTTACGAGAGGACGACCAATCGCCCGCTCATCAAGCCACAAAGGGCAGAGGGTCCAAGGCTATGGCAAGCGAAGCCATCATCAACTAGCAGCCGCCTGGAATGCCAACCATCAATTGATTGACCGCACGATACGAGTGAACCGATTGAAAATGATAATCCGGCCCGAAACTGGTTGTGACATTATACACCAATCACAAATGACGAAATATACGAATATAAAACGCGAAATAGTCGAAATCTAGTGAGAAAATGCATGAGTTTACATGTGCAAAGAGCCACCTGGAATAACCGCAGTGGGGTTAGAGGAGCGACGACTAGAGCACGCGAGCAGCGGCAGACACGCAGAGGAAGTGTAAACTCTGTCCGGGATAGGGACGCTCGTCACCGATTTCCCCCTGTCTGCGCTCTCGCTCGCTCCAATGCCAATGAGCGCGAAAGAAAACGTTTTCAAACAAAAATAATTTTTACTAAAGAGAAACACGCACAACTGGTGTATTAGAACTGATGGAATGTTCGACAGCAAGTAAGTTTCATTTTGATAGAAATTCCTTCATGATATTGTTAGGAATATGGAGAGAATAGAAAATGTACGTACGTTGTGTCAGAGAGTAACGTCAAAGCAAGCAAAGTTGATAAACACATTGATGCGCAATATAGAAAAAGAATTCCCTACAGATGCAGTCGTAAGAGATAAGCGGACAAATCGAAGTGAGAGTGTGAATCAGATGGTCTGGCTGGCGCGAGTGGCGTGGATGAGAGAGAGGTAGAGCGTCTCCGCCTCGTCCGTCCAATCTCCACGGTCGTGGCGCGGGATCACAAGACGCTCGTACACCACACCTGCAACACCCGAGTCCCTCTCTCCCTCTCTCCCTCACTCTCCATACCATCGAATGCCTCCTTGTAGGCCTCAACGTCGTCCTCGTCCCTCAAAGGGTCTACGAACGCTATCACGCCTAGCTGAAATCGCAATAATTAAGAACTCTCTCACTAGAAACTTACTCACATTGTCAATGTTCTTGAGTTAGTGGATGACGCGATTGAAGTCGTGCTCGATGCTCGCAAAAGTCGGACAGGCCAGCCAGTCTGAATTAAAGGTAGTGTACCCTCTGAACGCATGACTTCAAATTTGCAATTTGTGTTGTTTATTTGTTCAATCTCATTATTAGAAACATAATTGGTCAATATACTATCCCTTGAAAATATCTTTAATCTTATGCAAGTACGCTTTAAACGTGAAAGAAACATGAAAACTTCGATTTATAAAATTTGACAAATATGTTTAATATTGTTAATATACATTTTTCTAAAATTGTTTTAATTTTTGAATGTGAATGAAACATCAAAAACAAACCACAAAACCATTAGAAAGCATTTTACGTGCGAAACAAACGAATCACTCCGGTCAGTTGGGTGATGTAACCGCAGTTGGTGAACATAAGTTTGCGGGCGTTGTTAGAACTGCTTACTTTTTTCCGGTAGATGTCAAACGTAATTAAATTTATTTTTATATTTAAAAATTGTAATTTTTGAAATTTCAACTATCATGTTATGAAATTATAACTAATAAATAACGAACAATAAACTGTTAAGAACAACTCATGCATTCAGAATCAGAGGGTACACTACCTTTAATCTACTCTCCCCTTCCCCTTTTCTTCCCTCACCGATATGACGGAACTCAATGTCGATCGTGTTGCAGATGACGGCGAGTCTTTGCAGTCCATACATTGGTGTGCGTATCATCCACTCGATCGACAGACGCGGGAAGCGACCCGCGTAACTGCGCGCCACACCGCGCGAGAGGAATATCTAAAGCAGGACCAACTGTTCTAACAATGTTACCGTCAACCAATTATTCAGTTCACTTCGGCATCAAAAACTCCTCAAAGACTCGGAACAACTTTTCTCAGGGGCGGGGCGACGCGCCTCTGTCGCGCGCGCAGCTGATGCTGTGGTTTGCAGACAGATATGTAAGGGTCCTTTTGCACTATGTATACACGTGTTTTTAATATAATAATTTTGTTTTATAAGTTTTGCTGTAGTATCAAACAAATCACTATTCTGATTCAGAATACACTAATTTCAATCAAATCTGAAGGAGTGTCGTTAGAGCCACACCCTCAGTCTGTCAGACGAGAGGCTGGGGTTCGAGTCCGCGCACACGATTTTTCGTTTTGCCAGCACTTTCTGGACGTGGACTTGAAGTTTTTTTCTTGCGATGTGCTTTCATTCGTTTGTAACTACAAATTAGTCTATTTTTGAACAATTTTTTGTGTGGTTGGCTTCTAATACCGTTCTAGTGCACTTCGTTAACACTTCAAACACTTGATAGGCTGAAACCGAGTTTGGAAACTGTTATAACAAAGCATGAACATTTGTTATCTGTGTTCTGTCTATAAACTAGAAACGCGAAGTTCAGAAAGTGCTAGCAAAACAAACAAAAAAACGTGTGCGCGGACTCGAACCCCAGCCTCTCGTCTGACAGCCTGATCCGCTAACAACTAGGCCACAACGGCTCGTTCTCTATCTGCCAGAGGTGGTATGAGGTAGCTAAAAACCAGCCTCCCTGATCGAAGGGCACGTCAGTCTTACTGGCCGCCCATTGGCTGAAACGCTTCCGCCTGCGCTCCGATCGCGTGCGTGGCGGCCGCGTCGCGCTGCTCGCCACTTAGAATTTTTCTCTATTGGGTATTTCGGGGATGATTCGCCGTGGCCTTGGTTATGTAGCTAGCGGCTAAAAAATCGGCAAACAAGCGGCCAAGTTTTGGCTGTACTCCGCCCCTTGGCTAACAAATGGCTCCAAATTAAAACTTTACTCCAAATTAGCGGATAAATCCCTAGAGCTCTCGACAGAAAGTGTACTATAATGGGATACCTACCGGAACACACATGCCCACATAGCATGGTTTCAGCTCCAAGCAGCGCACATTCGGCCACACCGCCGCCGCAAACGTCTGAAGGGCGCGTCAGCCATTTACACTTTACAGAACGGTACGACTGGCCATCTGACTGAGGAAGTCGTGCATGTCAGAGATGGCGAGGCGCACGCGCTGCGGCAGCGACAGACTCGCGTCTGGAATGGACTTAGTGGCGGGCTCGCAGTCAACTCACATTTGTGCACGGGGAAGACGAGAGGCGAGTTGAAGAGGATGTGGCGGAGACGGGGCAGGGCAGACAGGTGGCCGAGCAGCGACGGGAACACCGGCACGTCCTCCTGGTACAATGCTGAGATGAGAAGGGGACACGGGGACATTGATGAAGACGTAGACGTAGCCAACGCAGCCTCCGTGGCGAGCGATGAGGTTGGCGAGCGCGCGCTCTGTGAGAAAAAAAACTGGGGAAACGATGTCTACTCATTGAATTGACCGATGGGTTTCGGGAAAGACGACAGCGAATCGGAGAGTGTATCACTCGACACAGCGAAAGACTTGTCCACACCACCAAAAGAGAGAATGATCTGCAAAGTAACGTGCTAATTGTAGGAATGAGAATGTATGAAACTCACCTCATCCGTTTCAGAACACTCGATCGGTAAAGGAAAAATAAATACAAACAGCGGTAGTTACTCACCAAACTGTGTGCTTGAATGGGATACGGATGCGGAGTGGCGGCGCCGGTGAGATGTTCCTCTGCCGGTACCATGTACGGGTCTCGATCGATGGAGCCCATCTGACTGTTCTGTTCAGATAGTCCGTTTTCAGTCTCGGACACACTGAATAGAGCGATTATAGATTAAAAATTTAGACATACAATTGAAACACTCACACAGGTGTATTGGGTGGAGTGGGAGGCGGACCGAGAAATGCGCAATTTGGAACGTATTGTGCCTGCAACAACAATCATTTCTATAAAACCCAGAGAAACAGAAGATAGAATAAACAAACCTCCATCTCTAATAACTGTTCGACTTCCTTGTCCTCAAACTTCTCATGCAGCTTCTTCTCTTTCTCATCTCCGAAAATATTTTCTGCTAATTAATTAACTCACCACAGATCTGACACAGACTCTGTCCGAGATCTGTGTGGAGTCTGTGACAGATCTGTGGGGAGCAGATCTGTCACAGATGTTTTACAGATCTGCTACAGATCTGTCACAGATGATTTTTCAAGTCGAATATTCACCCGTTTCTTCTTTTAGCTGCCCTGATCCTACCGCCATCCGTGTAAACCGAAAAATCACACCATTATCCAACAACAGTCTGTCCTCATAACAAAGTCGTCTTTAAGACTTCAAGTAACAAACATCGATATTGATAACACGATTTATTTTGGAACAACCTTTCAACATGAAACAACAATCTATCGAAGATATCTTGAATTGCCGATCTCGCAGCCTTTCTTCTTCTACTTCTTCCTTCTTCTTCCCTCCTTGCCAGCTTCATTCAATCGGCAGACGCCTCGCGCTCACGAAATCTGTAATGATAAGTTCAACATCGTACACATAATGAATAATACATAATACATAGAGTTGAGTATCAAAACTATGGCTAATGTAACTGAAGGAATTTACAGTACAAAAACTACAATAAGCCTCACTATTTTGGAGACAGATTGACGCTGTACACAAACGAAAACGTTTTCTCGTTGATGCTCTCACGTTAACACTGCACATCCTAATACCTAATAGAAAACCTAATATTTTTTGTTAGTTTTGGTGGATCCTCTATAGTGGCACAGAAAGGGCTAGTAGGTGTTAATTCGATTGGTGTCAGTCAGCGGATCACGGCACGTTTCACGGAATCACGGAATCACGGAATCACGGGTCACGGAAATCACGGATCATGGATCACGGAATCACGGATGGTTTACGTATCACGGCTGATGGTAGTATACAAAATATAATGCGAGTTGCCCAGCCCGCTTTCTGTGCAGCCACAAAACAAGAAACAACAACGGCAAAAACGGCAAAACACAGCACACTCCTGATATTTGTCTGCCGACATGATTACAGGTCGTTCGGAGAAGAAAGAACAGGAATCAACTCATAATTACAAACAAAGGACATCTATGCAAAATTGAACTACCAGATAACCAAAAAGAAAGTTCCCGGTACCTCCATATTAGGCTTTGCCATCCAGGAGTTCACCTTTCTTAATGGTATCTGATAGAACACATGAAATTGAGAATATCCTTTATCTGCAACAATATAGCTGAGTCACATCCTAAGCTTCTGATCCCTCTCGCGTGCGCGAGAGGCGACTTGACCCCGCCCTCGCTGCTCTTACACACTGGGTTCCTAGGCAATGCCTCTACAACTGAGAGTCACATATGACAATTTATTCACTTACCAGCCTCTCCGGGCTGCTCCGCAGCCCTCCGAGGCTTGACCGCAGGGTCAGTCTTCAAAAGACGAACTTGCTCTCTGATAACTCCGGCTTAGTCCTTGGCCCTGCGGGCCAGCCTCGGAGGGCTGCGGAGCAGCCCGTAGAGGCTGGTGTAGATCAATGATTGATTTGTGATCTGGGGCGAGAAGCTGCCTTTTATAGCCCCTGCTATGCGTTTCTGGAAAGTTCCACGACTTTCTGAAGAGACGCAGACAGACAGTCGGAGAGGGCGCAGACAGTCAGAGAAAAATCTCTGTAGGGGTGAATCTCTAGCACGCTCACCTGATTTTCTTCCGTAGAAGCTTCTGGAAAGTTCCAAAAAGTTGATTACGACAACAGGCAACTCGAGAGTAACAGGAAAACAGTAAAAAAAAAACGGCTTAGAATATTGATTTTTCTTACTGTAGTGTACTGTAGGATTACTGTTGGATACCGCAACCCACTGCGACATGATCCTCAACCCTTGAGGTGTTCATTGGTAAAGGTGGTTGGGACCTCTGACCCTTTGGCGCGACAGGAGAGTCTGGACATACACACAGTCTGGACATACACACACCACGTTAGCGCTTTATTAAGGAGTATGATATGTTGTGAGTATCTATGTAGACTGTATAATATCGTTACATGTCTCTTATTGTAGACGAACATCCATTATCTGCCGTGGTGGTGATGCCGTCTGCGGTTGTACCAGGAACACTAAAGGTGAGCAGAAATGTATTGTTTTGTGTGAATGATTTGTGTAAAAGTCGTCGTAGTTTTGATACTCAACTCTATGTATTATGTATTATTCATTATGTCGATGGTTGTACGGACTCCATGTGCGTGGTTGATGAAATATTCAAATGAGAATTGATATCACAGCCGGAAACCACGAAAAAGTATCACCTTTTTATCCAACGTTTCGGCACTAGGCCTTCATCAGGGATGGACAGAACACACCTCAAACTTGGGTAATTAAACCTTGAATATTCATTATGTGTACGATGTTGAATTTATCATTACAGATTTCGTGAGCGCGAGGCGTCTGCCGATTGAATGAAGCTGGCAAGGCAAGGAGGGAAGAAGGAAGAAGTAGAAGAAGAAAAGCTGCGAGATCGGCAATTCAAGATATCTTCGATAGATTATTGTTTCATATTGAAAGGTTGTCTCAAAATAAATCGTATTATTAATATCGATGTTTGTTACTTGAAGACGACTTTGTTATGAGAACGGACTGTTGTTAGATAATGGTGTGATTTTTGGTTTACACGGATGGCGGTAGGATCAGGGCAGCTAAAAGAAGAAACGGGTGAATATTCGACTTGAAAAACCATGTGTGACAGATCTGTAGCAGATCTGTAAAACATCTGTGACAGATCTGCTCCCCACAGATCTGTCACAGACTCCACACAGATCTCGGACAGAGTCTGTGTCAGATCTGTGGTGAATTAATAAATTAGTAATAAAATATTTTCGGAGTCTCATCGATAGACAAGTCCTCATGTTCATACTGAAAAGAACATGATGTAATGTTCAATTTATTGAAACAACCTTCGCCGGTCTTTTCCGCACTCTCGAGCTTCGTCTGCTCGTTGTTGGCTTGGCATCCGACATAAGCCTGAATAGCATGAAAACACACATTCAAACACAATAAGGATATTCATAGCGATGCATTGTTCACTCAACATCAATCGAAGTATAAAAGTAAAAAAACGATTTATTTCCAATATCAAAGACAAATGTGACAAGTTATCTTTATCACATTCAAGTCCAAAACGACATGACGTTTTGATATGAAACATTAAGTTCCGCCACTACTCCGCTCGTTGGTACAGTGGGTGGGCAAATCAGTCAGCCGCCAGTAGAGAGCGCAGAGTGCGAGGCGGCAAAATCGATAGACATGCGAGAGCACGCGAATAAATTCACATTCAAACTTTCGCGCGCGCGCAATTTTCAAATGCATGACGGCCGAGCGGAGTGGTGGCGGAACTTAATATTCCCTGGACTGTATTAACATAATTATTGCAAAACAAAAAAATACATGTTATCATGTATCGATTTCAATTGATACTTTTATGTAGTGTTCACATAATCTTTATACACAAAGTTGCACACTCTCAAACACTACGCTTATCACTCGTTTGCACGAAAACACGGTTTGTCCATCTAATTTTTAACAGAGCGGATGCACGATTTGTCCATGTGAATTTTAACCTATCGCACCGTAAGTCCATCTATTTTTCTCTTTCTGATCACACGGTATGTCCACAACAGACGTACAGTTTTTTTTCAATTTACACGAACCGCCCATCTCATTTTTGACCCACTGCTGACCCAAAACACGGTGTGTCCAGAAGGGAAGGACACCCTAACGTGATGTGTGTGATGAGTCATCGATTGCGCGGGAATCGCGACTTTTGGCTCGATCAATATTTCGGCATGTGCGCTGATTTTAGCTAGCTGATCGCAGTTATGGTATCTGCTTTGTCGTGTCGAACTAAATTTCCCAGCCGAGGTTGATGGGCATATAAAGTATAGACTCTCTACATCTCACCCATCCAGACCACTGGCGCCAGTCAACCCGAAAAGTTTTGTATCTTCCTGAAAAATATTATATAATATATAACGATACTTTTCTCGTACGTTTGTGTCCATTAAATCATTAGTGATTTAAAAGATGTTGTCATTTCATTTTGTCGGAATGACCTGACTGGTTGTGTGAGAGAGGATGTGGAATGTTGTGGGGCTGATTCGCTCGGAAGAGGTGAGTGGGCGGGGTTAGTAGGGGCGGAGCCAACGCAGCTATTCAGCGACAACGCAAGAAGCGACCGATCAATCGGATCGAACCAGTGCTGCCGGTCAAGGATAGGAGAGGTGCGGTAACCTCATTTGTCTAGATAATTATAATTTGTCTCGACAGATGAATTGGAATCGACACAAGAAAATGAGAGTGTGAAAGAAGAACGGAGAAAGAAGAGGAATAGAACTATAGAGAGAAAGTAGGGGTGGGAACGAGAAAAGAGTAAATGAAAAATTCGCAGAGAACAGAAAACGCAAGAACCCGAGCTGCTCACTTCCAACGAGGTGCTGTACACTGCGAAGAAGCAGACGAAGCTGGGAAAGAGGGAACACGAACTGTGGGTTACTGTAGGAGTCTCTCCCTTTTCCCCACTATTGTATACTGTAGTCGCTCTGCCGCCGAGCCGTCGCGTCCCATTCGATCTGCCGAACCGATCAGAAAACCTACTGGGTTTGTGTGTGAATGTGAGGATTTTGATTTCTGTCAACCCATATTCACGATCAGAACACCTGATACACTCCACTCGCAGCGACAACAACCAGCGTCGAGTCGGCGATCCGAGAAGTGATTGCATATCGACATTTCTTTCTAACATTCTGTTCCACATTCAGACAACCTTCCGATCCGTCTTCCGTTCGAGAGATCGACTATTCGCAGATCGATGCCGACCGCATGCTCAACTACTACGGCTACGGAGTGTAAGCGGAAGGAGCGGGGCCTAAGTGGGAGTGGCCTTGCAGGTACCAAATGTTCGGCTACTGTCTCTGTCAGATGCTCAATTTCATCTACTCGGCTTCATTCTTTGTCGTCTCTTTCACGCTCATCGAACCGAAAATGAATTGCGAGACGCGAAACGTGAGTTGTGTGGCCCGCCCTTTTTGACCCCGCCTACAGGGTACGGTGGCGATGGACAATAAGTGTCACTCGTCCGAGGGAGGGCTGTGTGCGAGTGGGAGGCTACTAGTGGAGGAGACGATTCCTGTCACCTCGCAGATCCGCGAGTACGGTATCCACTGCGATCACGCGTTTGTCAAGGAGGCCGGAAAGACGCTGTTCACTGTCGGTAGGAACACGTTTCGTATACGTTTCATTATGTCACAGGTGCTATGGCGGCAGTGCCAGTGATGTGTGTGTGGGCGGATCGGTATGGACGACGACCGATGCTGCTCATCAATACGGGAATAGGGTGAGTGGAGAGAGAGAGAGAGAGAGGGAGAGAGAGAGAGAGAAAAAGAGTTGAGAGAGAGAGAGAGACTGTCTCACAGAGTCGGTCTATCCCTTCTCATGCCGTGGATCTCAGTCGCTCACTGGGTCTTTCTCGTCATTCGCCTTCTACTCGGAGCCGCTTGCGACGTGAGTGGTTCGAGTGGGCGTGACATGAATGGGCGGTGTTTCACTCATCTCCTCAGTCACTCCTCTCGATCGGCTCCATCCTCACCTACGAACTCGTCTCCAACAGGTCCCGTGCCTGGATCACGCTTGTGCGAACGATTGCGTGGTGAGATACCGTAATCATTTCTATTCTACCGTTCTGGCAGGTCCCTGGGCATGGCGTGGGTGGGAGTGCTGGCCTACTGTATCCGCGACTGGCGATGGTTCCAGTTCGCAGCAGCTCTCCCGGGGCTATTCACGCTCAGCTACTACTGGTACGAAGGGGCACTCTCGCCCCAGCCGGTGTAGGTTCCTTCCAGAGTCGCCGCACTGGCTGGTGCAGAAGAATCGGGTAGAGCAGATCAAGAACTACATCGCCACGTCGGACAGGTCACCTCTCTGCTTGACACGCACTCCTTCGGTTCAGATGGAACCGCAAGACTCTGCCGGTCGCCTCGTGTCTCACATACGAGCGTCGTCTGCCAGCTTCCTATCCCGAGACTCCATCTATCCTGGCGATGCTCAAATGCAGACCGCTGTGCAAACTGCTCTTCATCAATGGACTGATACAGTGAGTAGCTACGTCCCTTCCCTACTCCCTAGTCTCTCTCAGATTCACGCTCTCGTTCGTCTACTTTGCCGTGTCGCTGGATTCTGTGGACGCGGAGACTGGCCAGCTCGCGCCATTCTTCCTCACCGCTATGATCGACATTCCGGGTGTGGTTCTCTTCGTTGTTCACCAATATGATCTGCCTGCAGGTGCTATCGTGGTGATTCCATTGATACAGTACTTTGGGCGGCGTCCACTCACCCTCTGCTCTCTCGTGGCAACGGGAGCGTGCGCAGTGGTCGCCGCCATTCTCAAGGGTATGAGGACGGACGAGGGGGAGACGTACCCTTGCAGCCAACTCTCCCGGCTACGTGGCTTCGATGCTGCTCGCCAAGACCTTCATCAACGTGTGTCAGTCGGTCCATCCCATCTACACCAGCGAGATGTGAGTGGCTGGTTGGCTCTTCCACCTGGTTGCTCGCAGGCTGCCGACGTGTGTCCGCTCGCTCGCTTTCGCCCTCATCAATGTGCCCCAAAGCGTCGGCATACTCGTCGCGCCTTTCTTCCAGCACATCGTAATACCCGTGTATCTGTCTGTCAACCTGTTCGCTTCCAGCGCGGCGTCTTCCCTGGCTTCCCCCACATGCTCGTCGCTGTGTTGAGCATCGTCAGCGCGGTCGGGTGAGAGCAGTATAGGTAATTCGTCTCACACCTGCTTGCTTTCAGTTGCTTCTTCATGCCGGAGACCCGCGATAGACCCATGCCACAGACACTCGCAGATTTGTACAAGGACAAGAGCGAGTGAGTAGGAAAGCGAAATAACGTAGAAACGTTATTTTACAGGTTTTCGGTAATGTCTTCGCGTCGCTCTGAAATTTCCATCGTCGAAAAGAAGGACTCAACAAAGAAAACTATTCGATGATCGAATTTCAAATGATAAAACATGATCATATATATATAATCTACCATATTTGTACTCTATTGTTTGACCAACAACAAAAAAATCTGTTTGTATTTATTAATTGGCAATATTTTGATGAAAATTACACTATGTTGTGCAGTTTTCTGCAGTAGTGATGAATGACATGCTTTTGTGAGATTTACAGAAAATTTAGGCCAGATATTTTTGTTTTTATGTTCTTTTATTGTAGTTTGTAGTGTTTTTTTGTTTTGTACCTATTTTATTGTTATATTTTTCCAGATGACACAAAATAATCCTCCGCCTGCATACGCTGACAAGTCTATCACCAAACCGGGTTCTACGACCGCGACGAAGAAGAACGATGGGTGAGTTTTTTTTCCAAATAATACACGGCGATTCACAGTTAATAATTTGTGGGTGGGCGGAGCTGCGCTACAAAAACGCGCGACTCGCGCGGAGCGTGTTACCAAAACACAAAGCACATCAGATTCTGCTGGGATCGTGGCAGGACCAGTAGCTACAAGCGAGGCTCCGCCCACTGCTTGTCAAGACCGAATGGGCGGGGCTACGCCCGTCGCGGCTGATTTGAGCTAGCGATTTTCTTGAGTTGTGAATCGCCGTGTATAATATATTTGTTATTTTATAATGTCTTTTCAGATGCTTTCCCGTTTGCTGTGGTACCGTGTACCTCATTTTCTTGTTCATTCTGTTGGTGAACCTGGCGGTTTTCGTTGGATGCTCTTTCTCGATTGGATTGAACCAGCTTATTCGCCACATTCAGACTCCTGGGTATGTTGACGCTGTAGTCTTGTATATATGTGTAATGCAATATTAATGTTTTGCAGTCCTGCTGCGACCATCGTCCCGCTCGTGAACCAGTCGCAGTTGTCTCTCGCCGAGATGGCTCTCTATCCTCAGTTCATGCAGTTCAGTGAGGCGCACAATGAGGAGCGCGCTGTGCGCGGAGACAAGCCCGAGCACGGAGACATGCGCTTCCGTCTCTATGAGAAAAACCTCGACAGGTACGTAGTTGTGCATCATCGACGTTTTGATAAAGTAGGTCGTTTACATTGGCCTTTTTTGCAGCTGGCGCAGAATGCGCTCCAGGCAGTATCATTCGTTCTCCTTTGATGACCAGCAGCCGAATGTCTTTGCCGATTGGAACGATAAGGAGATGAACGATGTGTGTTTCGTGAGAACTTGAGTACAAACTTGTGTTTCCTTGATCTCTGTTTCAGCTCATCTTGGGCGTTCCGAGAGATGTGGATGTCGAGGTGGACTATGACTTTATCTCCCACTACAACAACGGCAGCATCCAGTCTCCTGACAGGGTTTTTAAATTTCTTTTAAGCACTTAATTTTTTTTTTATTATTCAGCTGTTTATCCCCGGCTGCGGTGTGCAGAAGTTCGTGAGCATTCCCTACGAGGACGTGTATGTGGAGGTTCAGTATGGGATGTGCTACAAGACTGGTATGTATGTTTGTTTGTTTCATCTTTTCTCAAGAAATTTGTTCAGTGTGGCGCCTTCCCTCCTCTGCTTTTGGATACCAGTCTGGAGTTCTGCGCCCGACTACATTTGATTGCGTTACTGGGAAGGTAGGCGTATTATTTTAACCAAAATGTATTGTTGATGTGGTATGGCAGCTCTCGCTTGTGACTGTCGTGGGTGTGGACGTGCGAACTGGCAAGGACGACGAGTATGTGTGGCACGTCAAGCCCCTCCTCACCCCGACCGCCTACAAGAAGTATCCCCACATCAACGACCGCGCCGTAAGTCGTCGATTTTTTCTTCATTTTTTACCCGAGAATGTTCAGATCCGCGTTGCGCACGGCGCGTGTGGCCTCAATTTCACTCTCAACATGCTCCAGTCCGAGTTCGTCTTCAAGATGAAGGAACACTACAAGCGTTAGTTACTAAATATTTTGTTTTCAATTTGGTTCTAGCGGTGTTTAGGTAATCTGCTTGCGTCCTCGCCTCGCCAGCGTCTTCACTAAAATATGATCTTTCCAGACGATCTCTCTTTTCATGTTATTTTTGAATCCAATATCTTTTTAATTGTTAACGTACTAATCCTCACTCTCATGCAGTTATGTTATACGTTTCATTTGGTTTTATTTCTCACCATTTGTTTATCGTTTTTGTTGAAGTTTATTTTGTTAAAAATAAATATGTTCCCGAAATATGTTTATCGGATGTTGCTTCATATCATGAAAACGTTATTTTTCGTTTGTTATATCTATCAATTTGGTGTGTGTTGTAAAAAAAATCGCTGCGATTACTAGTCATTTTCAGCATGATACGTAAAGAAGACTACCGGAAATACATTGCAAGATTGAAGTGAGTTATCATCTGGAAACTGTCTGATATTATGCTGTTCTGACACTGAGTTTAGGCCTGTCGGCGTCATTGTGGCGATTATCATTTTCTGGAACCACAAGGCGATCATTGCCACTGCCAGGCAGATTGTTTTCGGGTGAGCAGGTTTCTTAATTTAGTATTTCTATTGTTTATTTTCGGTTTACAGGGCGGCGTCTCCGGAGATAGACCGCGCCCTGCTCACCGAGGAGCAGAACCTGGCCTACCTGAACTTCATGCAGTTCAGCGAGGAGTGAGTGTCAAAGGAAGATGATTGAAATGTGTTATGCGGTTGCAGTCACATTGAGATGAGGACTGCGCGAGGCGACAAGGCGGCGCACGGACGGGCGAGACTGATCATGTACGAGAAGAACATCAGGAGGTTCGGGGTGGACAGGGAAAGTGTGAAGTGTCTGTGTTGTTGTAGGTGGCTGGCAGGGCGCGCGTCTCAGAACCACTCGTGGTCGTTCCACCCCCATGCACCCTGTGGATTCGCCGACTGGTCCAGCAAGGAGATGCACGAGGTGAGTGATGTCGAGTTTGTACAAGGGTTTTGCCAGCTACGCACGTCTCCGTCTTTAGTGAAAATTCCGAGATTGCATTTGCATTGCTCAGATGTTTGTGGGAGTTCCTCTCGAAGACGACCGCAACACGCCCTTCCACTACAACGAGAGCAATGCGGACAGAGACAGAGAGGTGAGCGATTGTGATTGAAAATATTACTTTCATTCTAACATAGATTCACATTCCGACTATGGGCAACATTAAGTTCGTGGAGAAGAGTGGACAGGAGATGTTCGCGACGCTCGCCTCTCGCAAGTCCTTCAAGTGTGGTGGGTTAATGCCAGATAGGATTGAGCTATCATGAAGAAGAAAAAATGTCTCTTCTAGCGTGGCGTCTTCCCCTGTCGGCGTTTGGCTACCAGACCGGAGTGCTTCGTCCGACTGCCGATGAGTGTGCAGATGGAAAGGTGAGGGTTGCCGAGTAGTTGGAGAAGGGAGGATAGGAATATTTGAGTTGTCTCTCGTGGAGGTGGTGGACATGGATGTGGATCCGCTGCCCGAAATGCACTGGGAGATGGAGAGAAACGAGAGGTGGAAGGCATACTTGGAGAGGAAGGTGAAGACGATTCGAGAGCACATAGAGAAGCAGATGGAGGAAAGGAGGAAGGAGGGATACGTGTGGCACGTGCGAGTTGTGGCCACCGCCAAAGGACAGATCAAGTACCCCCAGCTGGCAGGCAGGAAGGTGGGAGGAGAGCAGAGGGGGGGGAGAGCATCTGGCCCATTGCAGATTCGTGTGGCTGTGGGCAGCTGTGGTCTGTGCAGTGTGGAGATGGAGACCGAGTTCGTCGCCAAGATGAAGCAGTTCTACAAGAGTGAGTGCATGATTATGGTTGATTGAACGCCACATTTCAGACAATCCCATGGAGACATCTCTTCGCCGCCGCTAGACATACTGATTGTCGATCGTTGTACTTGCATTTCTCTTTGTTATATTACACTACTAGACTACTACATATATCATTTTTATGGCAGTTTTTTGTTACATTCGTTATGTGTATGCTTCCATGTATTTTGTTATGTTTTTTGATTGGTATTTTGATGTGTGCTGTTTTAGTTGTTTAATAAATGTTATCCTTGTGTATTAGATTGTTTGTTAGAAATTATACGTTGCAATGCGTTTGTGATATCTGAATTTATTTGCTATTTATTCGCGTTTTGAATACTTCTCGTTCACATTGTTGTGCAATTTCCTGAAGTTATTGGTTTTAGATGGGGAAGCACGAGGAAGACTGCGGTGGTTTGATTTGCCTGCTCCTGCTCATTTCCATCGTTGGTTTATGTGTGATTGTGTACCAGATGAATCAAAGCAAGAAGTGAGTTTGTGGTTGTGTTGGATCTGCAAGTGACTATTCAGGATTGCTGTTGCTGCTGTCCCTCCCCCTCTGCCGGCTCCGTTGGTCAACCGGTGTTCTCTGAACGAGGCCCAGAACGACTCCTACCTCAACTTCATGCAGTTCAGCGACAGGTGGGGGAATGTGTCGGTGGTTGTGCATTTCCTTGCAGCCACATTGAGATGCGCGCTGCTCGCGGCGACCGCCCGGAAGACGGCCAGGCCAGACTGCGCATCTTAGGAGAACATCGACAGGTTGCAGACTGGCGGACATACAGGCCACGACAGTCGCATGTGTGCATTTGTTGCAGTTGGAAGTCGGCTCGCAGTGCGCAGAACGACTCGTCGTCGTTCTTCCCGCACGCCCCGACCCCCTACGCTGACTGGAGCCGTCAGGAGATGTACGAGGTGCGACGCTGTTATGTTTCCGAGTAAGTATATTAATTGTTTCAGCTGGTTCTCGGTGTTTCGTTTGAGGTGGATCGCGAGACTACTTTCACCTACAACAAGCTCGATGAGACGGTATTCTTTCCGAGTATAATTGTATGTACACCTTTTTGGCAGGTTCTCATTCCTGGCGTGGGCACGTGGCACTCTATCCGGGCAGAGAAGAATGTTACTGAGATGAACACTATATTACAGAAAGGCCGCGCATACCGTGACGGTACGTGCTTTAATGTATTTTTTTTTATATAAATGTTGATATATTGATATTTGAGTGTGGCGTCTCCCGTTCTCGGCGTTTGGCTACCAGAAGGGTGTTCTCCGTCCGACTTCCGAGGAGTGTTCCGACGGAAAGCTGTCTCTGGTGTGGATCGTTGGTGTTGAGTCTCGTGATGCGAACGACGAGGATGAGAATGAAGTCTGGCACATCTGGAGAGTCTACCCAAGGCTCACTCCCAGCGCTGCGGAGAAGTTCCCCATGTTCTACAAGATGTCGCCGGTGAGTTCACGAAAGCCAGTTTGTTTGGTTCTAATATTTTGTGTAGATTCGCGTCGAGGATGGGGCTTGCAATATGGGCAGTCAGCTCTCGGCTGAGTTCACGGTCAAGATGAAGGAGTACTACAAGCGTGAGTGGGGGAAGGGAATGTGCGGGGGTTTGGAAGGTCTAACTTGTAACACATCATCAGGCTACCCGCTCGCGTCGTCGCCCCGCCAGAGGAGGCACTAGACAACACTATACACACACACTCTTGTCTCAAGCAATCTACCTGACATATGCATACTCACATTTTTATTACTAGCTTATCTTACGTTTCCACTCTGATTTATGCTCATTTTATTCTCATCTATCTTTTTTCATTGTTACGTTTTAATGTTTTGTTACAATAATTGATGTTGCGTTGTTCGTTGTTTCGATAAAATTGTTTCGATGGGTGTTCATGTTGATAACCGAGATCATATGACGTTTTTATAACGTTGAGATATTTGATCATTGAATGTATGAATTAATATTTTGTTTATTTGTTTATATGGTGGTATACGATCCGCCTCCGCCATACGCGTGGTCGGGATGGGAGGGAGAGGAGCAGGAGGAGGAGGGGAGGAGGAGGACGATGGAGCAGAGGATCGGTGCGTGACAAGACGGGATGGAGTATGGAGTCATGGTTGTGGAAGGGAATTTGAATCGGAAACTGTTTGCTACCTTTTTCAGTGGCGGCGAAGGCGCAGTTGCTGGCATCGGGGCGCAGCGTGCGCGGCAGACTCGAGGAGGTGTACACGCACACACCTTATGCACACATGATGCACGGTCGGTGGGAGTATGCAGGATATGACAATGCACATTGGACACTTCCAGGGAACATTTCGGTTTGTGGCATTGCAGACTCGACCGTGTCGCTGAGTTCGGATGATGAGCGACAGCCGTCGAGGAGCTGGTCGGACTCGGTGTACTAGTGAGTGGGGGAGAGAGGGAGGGTAGTGTCCTGCTCTCTTGTTTCAGCTGCAGTGGGGTGTTCGTGCGCGTTGCCCTGTGGTTCCTGCTCATTCTCGCCCTCTACTCCACCGCCACCTTCCTTCTAGTGCTCATGCAGGAGTGAGTGGGAGGGGGATGATCAGGTGGAGTATTGTATAGTTACGAATCCAATTGAGTGCTCTCTAGTATTGAATCCATGTTAGTTTTGGGTATTATGTTGAGCGTATTATATTGTTGATGTTTGTTAATGAAGCCCCACCCACCTGGGCCCTCCCTCTATCGACGTCTCCCAGCTGACGAGCGGGGAACTCGCGAGGAAAAGCGACTTTGAGAGGTTCAGTCTGAGGTAGGGACGCAGGATGCAAAACGTAGGGACCCGACAGACTTTTTCGCTAATAAAATCGCAGCGATTCCGTAATGTATTAAGATGCTCTATCGATTAGCGATTTGGCCAGCGATTCGCTACCGTAACCCAAATCGCCAAAGTCAGCGCTTTGAACGTCAGACTTTTTCGCTTGAAATTTTCAGCGAATCGCTACTTTTATCGCTGCGATTCGAATCCGCTGCGATTTGGTAGTTTCCGGATTTTCGCAGATTTCGACGCGATTTTCAGTCTTTTGATGTTTTATGTTGTTATTATTTCTGATACTCTTTCACAAATGCTATATTTATACTTTATAGCATCAAAAAAGTAGTTTGCACGGGATTTGGAGCTTTCGGCACTTGAAATTACACAAGATCTTTTGCATCAGCGGTTCGTTGGACGTTATGCATCTGATGCTTATACACATTATAAACAAATTCTATAACCAGAAACAAAAAAACATGACATTTTTGCATATGCTGTTCACTGACAAATAGCATTCTCGCGATTTCAAAATCTCTGCGATTTTGAGCACCGGCGATTTCGCTATCGCTCTACATTCAGCGTAAGCGATTCGCTATCGCTGAGCGAAAAAGTCTGTCGGGCCCCATATGTTTCATTGTTTAACTGTAGTGTCTGGTATGACTGAGCCTGTAATATCTCTTGTTCTTCCGATGTGAGTACCAGCCGTTTGTATGTTGTAGGCGCACCCGCATGCGCATTGCCCGGGGCGATTCTGTGGAGGACGGCACTCTGAGGGCCAAGCTGTACGCCAGGAATGTCAACGAGTCAGTGGGCGATGTGGATGCGCGGTTTCAAGCTGGATCTGTTAGTATCTTTTTGTAGGTGGCTCGATCTGTCCCGAGGTGGGAATGGCTCGTGGATATTTGATGAGCACTCTCCGAACATGTACGCAGACTGGAGCAGGGACGAGATGTGGCAGGTGGGCGGTGCTAGAGGGACGGGCAATGTGAGATGTTCAGACTCTGGTCACTCCTGGCCGCCCGACAGACAATGGGAGGATGAAGAAAAAGGAGGAGAAGGAAGGAGACGGCCTGTTTGAGGTGGATATTGTTTACTTTTTTGTGTTGTGTTAGTGTACCCATATGTAACATGAGGATTTTCGATGGCAGTTGTGTGGATTCAATTTATGCAACTTATTTTGAGCACGTTTAGGTGTTTGTTCCGGAATGGGGTGATCTGCGATTCGATGAGAGGAGGAGGGGGAACGGGAGTCTGGTGAGGGTGCACCAACACACTGCATACTGGCTGGCAGGTGAGAGGAGGAGAGAGAGAGAGGCCGGGTGGACACTGTCCACTTGCAGCGTGGCGCGCCCCGTTCTCGGTCTTTGGTTTCCAGAGTGGTGTTCTTCGTCCCACTGAGAAAGAGTGCAGGAACGGAAGGGTTAGTTGTTTGAAATCCGTTTCAAACGCGTGACGTGGTTGTGTGTCAGTTGTCGCTGGTGTGGGTTCTGTCGGACTCTCTGTCGTCTTCTCTCGTCGATATCCGCCCTCTGCTCTCCCCGCCAGACGCCATGCATGCAATGAGAATCAGCATGCACACGGTTAGTGAGTAAAGCAATGCCAGCGTACTTGTTAAGTGGATTTTGTGGTATAAAATTGCGGATTATTACTATATTTACCGTTTCAGTTATTAAATTTGACGATGTAACGTATATTATCAACGTATGTGTTCCTTTCCTCACTTATTGTACGTGTATTTGAGTGGCGGGATATGTTGATGATACCTACTCGCCCTCCCTTTCAGGTGCGCATCCCAGTGTCGGCATGCGGTCTGGGCTCTGCGTCTGTCACTGCAGAGTTCGTGGAGCAGATGAGGCAGCATGTCAGGGGTGGGTGGATGGAAAGGAAGGAGTATGGTTTGGTGACGACCGGTTGAGTTCGGAGTTGATGACGAAGGCTAAGATAAGTTGTCATTGGCATTTTTTTTTTACAGCGAATCCGCATCTGGCGACGGCTCACCCCAAGCAAATCTACTTTGACTAGTTTAGTATCTTTTCTTTCAGCCATGTTGATGTTGTTATGGACTTCTTGTAAGTCTTTTATAGAGTTTACTTTTCAGATCTTTATGTTGTTGTGTTGATAAAAAGTTGTTTTGGACGCATGCGCATGGTTGTCTTGTCTGATACGTTGCCCGCACGTTGTTGATATCTAACGATTTTATTTTATCCATGTCTTGTCGTGACAGTTGATTATGTCTTTCAATGTTTCATGTCGTTGTCGATGTATAAGTAAGGTAAGACGGTTTAGATTTAGAATATGGTGAGATTGACACGGCCGGTTTATACGGGCTATGCGACTGGTTATGTTTGCGATTGTGAAATTTGACGTTGACATGACGAGCAAAGCTCGAGGAGAATGATGAATGCTCGAATCACCAACACAAAATCATGTTTTCATTATTTTATTCAAAGACGTGTTCGTCGAGGGCAACACACCATAATCTACTCTACATAATCTTCTCTATAATCTACAAAATGTCTAGATCCTCGCATTTTAAGTGTTTCTTTCATTGTTAGTGCATAGTTTCTTTCATTGTTAGTGCTACTTGGGTGGGGTGGTTTTCAGCTACGAGTCCTTGCTCTCGGTGAGGCTCGCCTCCTTCTTCTCCTTTCCCTTGCTCGACTTGCGCCGCTGCTTGGGTTTGCCGCTCTCCGGCAGGATGTCGTCGTGTTCCATCGTCTCGTCTCCTTCCTACAACCAACTAGGCACAGAGTCACGAGTTCATGTACTCACATAGGTGCGCACGTTGCGTGTCACTCCGTTAATGTCGTTGAGGGTGAACTTGTCGGGCGCCTGGTATTTGGTCTTGTGCAGCTCGAAGATGGAACCTGTCAGTTTTCGCATGGTGGGGCGCTCTTCCGCATTCAGGTTCCTAGGTGTACGGTATCTAGAGGGTTACTGTAGGTACAGTACTCACCACATCTTTGCCACCAGCTCCTTCATCTCGGCTGGGGTGATTTCGGGCAGCGCAGGCATCTTTCCCTTTCTGATGTGTGTGGCGATCTTCTTGTTCTCGTCGTCGGGCCACGGCTTGGCGCCGTCGTTGAATATCTCGTAGACGAGCACGCCGAACGACCAGACGTCGGTCTTCTGCGAGAACACCTGCGGCTTGCGCAGCGACTCGGGCGCCATCCATCGGAGGGGAATGTGCTGCTTCTCCACCTGCTCGCCCTCCTTCGGCTCCTTGGACAGCTCCTCAGCCATCTTCGACAGACCGAAGTCGGCTGAAAAGAGGAATGTCGAGAGGAAAAGACGAGATCACAGATACTCACATATTTTGATCTGTCCCTTGGCGGAGATGAGGCAGTTGCGAGCGGCCAAGTCGCGGTGGATACAGTTCTGCGAGTGAAGGTATCGCATGCCACGCGCCGCCTGAGAACACCGTCGAGTTCAGTATTCAAGTAGACCCAGTAAGTACCTCGAAGCAGTAGAGGATGCGCTCTCCGACGGCGATGGCGCCCTTCTTTTTCTCGAGATGTCCGACGAGGGATCCGCCGGGGCAGAATTCCATCACGATGATCACTGGCGGGTGGTCGCACGCTACGCCAAACAGCTGCAAAGAAAAGAAAATGTAAAAAATTTGAACACTCGTATACGATTTGATACGACTTCTTGTGCTTTAGAGATATTCTTTAGAATTGCTTACATGCTTCCAACTTTACCCCTACATATTTACTATTAGAGGTGGGGCACTGTATGCCAGATGGCCTCACCCGGATGACGTTCTCGTGTACGTAGTAGCTCATGAGCTGTGCCTCGTGCAGCATGTCCTCCCTCGCTTTCTGCGCCTCCCCAGCCGTCTTCTCCTCCTCCGAGCCGTGGCAGATCTTGATCGCCACGTCGAGAATGTCGTCCTTGCTGCGCTCGTACACACCCTGACATATGGTTATGTTAGGAGGAAGAGAGAGAGAGAGAGGAGATACCTTGAACACGGCGCAGAAGTTGCCAGATCCGAGCAGGTCCTTCTTCTTGTCGTACTTGCACTGGTCGTGCTTGATGAGCCACTTGGGCTTGGGAATCGGCTTGGACAGCTTGCATCCCGCGCCGCCGGGCACCTGTAGAGAGGTGTAGACAAAAACGTTTCCTCTCCTTTCCACCTTCTCACCTTCTTGGTGCCGTAGTAGTCGACCATGTCGACGACGTTGCCGAACTTGTGCGGCTTCTTCGCCGACTTCTTCATCACACCTAACACCCAGAAACCGTCCTCGAACCTAGAATAATGTTGGTAACCAGGCTATAGTATCCGCTCCGTACTTGACGGTGAGGTTGGCGATGGTGTTCTTGGCGGACATGAATGAGATGACGATGTCGGTGCGGTCACTCGCGCGGTCACTCGCTCGCACCAAAAAGTCGCCTGGAGCGGAGAGCAGGTGCCTGCAAGGAGGTACTGTAGGTATACGGTATTTACAGTATGCTACTGTATCGACTGACTGTATGTCCTTGCGGGGCCGGAATCCGTGGTACCAGATCTGGTCCTCGAGCAGTCGGTTGGTGGTCTGGATGCTGCCGGGGAGCTCGCTCTGCTGCGCCGTCATGTCCTCCCGCTCCTCCTTCTCCTTGGTCTTGTCCTCGTCCGTCTTCTCCGCCGCAGCAGCCGCCGCATCCTTGTCTTTCTTCTTCTCCTTGTCCTTCTTCCCGCGGAACGTCTTCTGGATCTCCGAGCTCTTCGCGCCTCCAGCCATCGTAGAAGAGGGCGGGCGAGAGGAGAGCGTGAATGGAGGGGGTGAGGCGGAGGCAAGTTTTTATGCGACTGGATGTCTGGATGTGGGCAGGGTAATTGAGTGATAAAGTAGAGGCTAATTTTGAGGAATGGCGATGTGTGGAAATGAATCGTCGCGTTTAAATAGTTCTTTGTTGAATACATTGCACGAAGTCTCCGAAGTCAGGTGTATGCTGTCGGCGCTTCGTGGTGTGGTGGGTTCTCCCCGCAAGAAGAGGGATCGACTCGCCGAATTTCGAGTCTGCTCTGCCACCGGGAAGGTGCCAGAGGACAAGGAGACAGCGCGTGAGTAGGGTCTCCTCCGTATCTGCCAGAAGATTCATCCAGAGTGTACTGTAATGTTTTCAGAGAAGGTGCTGCTGCGCAACCTGGCGGCGTGTGTGCGGGCGACGGAGGAGCGACACGAGGTCGTAGCCACGCCCCACGCACATCGTGAGTGGATATATGGGATGGGATATAGATGGGATGTATGGATTGGTAGATTGATTGATGATGTAGAGGAAGCAGAGTGCAAAACGAGTATTATCGAAAATTGGAATAATCCAGCGTAACAGTTTTGGGGTGCACGATGATTACGTGTGTTGCAGGTGCTGATTGTAGTTGCGACGAGTGCGGCTCGTTGAATCCGATGCGACACGATGTGTTCCACTACGGGTGCGTGCCAAGGGCTCATGTCACGCTCATCCCATGATTGTTGCAGCCGCTTGCACGTGACCACTTTCCACGCGAGCGTCTTCTTCGCCCTCTGCTTCATCACCATATTCACATACCTCTACTACGTGTCGACTGCGTGGAATGCTGACATCAAAGTATGTGGGGCGGGGCGAGAGGAGGTGCGGGGGTGGACTGAGTCTTGACAGAGTAGAGAGATGCGGGGTGATTGTATCGCTGATGATTGTGTGAAACACTCCCGAATACCATCGAATTACTTCGGATTGTTTTCGAAGAGTCTGACCGCCCTTTCAGATGCAGCGCGACTTGGAGCGCGCCGCGTTCTCTCCGCCGGTCGTCGACTGGCCGGATGAGCTGAAGGAGGAGTGGGACGACGTATTCCTCGATGAACTCGACACCATCGACTGGCAGCCCGAGACCGTCCCACAAGTGCCATTCATGGACCAGGCTGCGAGGAGGCGCATAGAGGAGGGGTGGGTGAGGGAGGGGGAGAGAGAGAGAGAGAGAGAGAGAGAGAGAGAGAGAGAGAGTCGATTTCGATTAATTTAATTTCATCTCGATGTGAAAAAGTAGTTGAGGGTTATTATGTTGTATTGTCAGTCGTGCGGCGAACGCGTGTGAGTGGCGGGAGCCCGGTCACCCGATAGAGAGGAGGTTCCTGCGCACAATCGAGGTGGGAGAGAGAGAGGGGGGGGGGGAGAGAGAGGGAGGGGGGAGGGAGGGAGGGAGTTTGTTTCAGATTCTCCACGAAGTGTACAACAGGGATCCTCGTTGCGATCTGACCGAAGGATACACGGAGAGGTTGGTGGTTCCTGGTTCTCTCAATTGTTTCACTGAAAGGATTGTCCAGCACTGTTTCAAACTCTTGCATGTGAGTCTGGTGTGCGCAGATTGTCCAAAAACGCGGAGTGTCACATAAGGCTGAATGACGGTAGTTATGCTGTTTTTTTATAAGTTCTGTTGTTTTTAAGGATCGTCATCACTATGTAATGTGTAATGTCATTCAGCGTGATTCTACTTGATGTCTGTGTGTGTGATTCTACTTGATGTCTTTGAAACGTATGGTTGTAATATTGGAGACGATTATAAATGTGTTGATTGCAGATGGCTGGACCGTCTGTCAGCTATGAACAAGGAAGATGTGATGATGTACAAACAGTTCATCAATTGGGCAGAGAAGTGAGTGTGGCATTGATGAGAGTAACAAGAAATAACTATCGAGAACATGGAAGATACAACTGGTTACATGTATTTGATGTATGTAGACTATAGGTAGAGTAGAGACTACTCATTTCAGTATAATGATGACAGCTTCTCCTACCCGCAGCCGGGTGTTCGCCCGTCGGCCGCACTGCGATCCATTCGACCACTTTGTCACATGGGTGGAGAACATGAAGTTGTGAGTGGGCAAAGAGGAAAGGAGAGAGGGATACTCAAGTAGCGACCGGTCTCTTCAAACTACTCCCGATATGTCTTGTGATAATCCTTCCGATTTGCTTTCGGATTATTTACGACTCCAAAGTACTTCGAATTTGTTGTGATTGCCTTGCGATTGCGACGCCTTCGAATCACTTCAGATTAAGTTTAAAATGTTTTTGAGAGACTGCTACTTGACGTAGAGTGATGTTCTCTTTAGTTTGGCTAGCTACCGCATTGGCTTCTCGAGGGAGCCTGTCAGTGAAGACGATTTATTCAATGGAATGAGGATAAATAAGGTAAGAAAGAAATGTGATAAGATAAGCTTTAACACATTCTTAGTTGATACGAAATCATTTTATGTTGTTCGTTTATGTGGTGCCGAATTGTGTGTTTGCATGGACATTTGCCGGATAAGAATGTTACTCTATTTCTTTTTTTTAAATCTCATTTATTCCTTGAAATTTAATTACTTGACCATATCATTTCCTCATTTAGTTTTCTTTAAAAAAAACTTGGTTTCATCCTCCATCCGAACACAGTTATAAGACGGGTATTGGAGGAATATGTTGTATTATGGATGCAGGGTGGCGGTATCTGGATGGAGGCAACCGAGTACACTGACATGACAGACGAGCAGATGAAGGAGGTAAGCACGGGGGGGGTGGAATGAAACATTCATTCAGTAAAAAACGAACTTTTTGGAACACAGTGATGATGGTAAGGAACGATGACATTGTATTTTTAGAAAGATGGCTATCCGGTTAGTTATTTTGGAGACTGAAAGTGGAAAAGGGGTGTGGTGTGGAATGTGTGTGTAGGCTGTGTTCTCTCAGGACCTGCTTCCGTTCCCGCGCACCGCCTGGCCATGGCTGTGCAGACAGAGGGAGGAGAGGAGGAGGGGATGCTCTACAACACTTGTACGCAAAGCAAAACATCTCAGCGTCAACGTCAACATGCATGTGAGTGGCTGTACATTGCCCACTGTCATTGTCACCCACACTGTCAAGATTTGTTGATTGTCACCCTGTCCCTGTGTCAGCGTGTCACGTACCGCACGACGAATGAGAGCCGGGAGGTGGGGATGCTGGATCTGAAACACCTCAAGAACGTCGTCAGGGAGGAGGGCGCGGTTGCTGTCGGTGGGTGGAGAGGGAGAGGAGGAGAGAGAGAGAGAGAGAGAGAATGGAGAGAGAGGGGAGAGGGAGCGATAAAGAGAGAGAGAGAGAGAGAGAGAGAGAGAGAGAGAGAGAGAGAGAGAGAGATGGTTGCAGCTGTGATGTGGCCCAAGTCTGCGTTCTTCTTTCGTCGTGGCGTCTACGCACCCAGCGACGAGGAGTGCAAGCATGTGAGTTGGTGATTATCGATTTATCGATTGATTGATTTATTTGTTATTCAGGCTCTCGGTATGCAGTTTGTGACAGTGACGGCAGCTTGGGAGGGCACACATGGAATGATCTGGGAGGTGAGCCCCCCTCTCTCTCTCTCTCTCTCTCTCATCCCACTCTGATTGTATTTCGTTACAGACGAATCTGTTGCGTCAATACAGCAATCGTCCGCGTGTGTGGGGTTACAACATGAACAAGATCAACTTCTTCCTGGTGGGCGGAGCTTGAAGGGGCGGGATTGATGTATAGTTCAGCACTACAACACGAGCAAGTCGAACTGTGGACTGGGGATGCTTTTGAACGTGACGAACGACGAGATGGATCGATGGGACGACTGGGAGTATTGAGGGAAGGGGAGAGAGAGGGGAGAGGGAGAGAGAGAATGTGTGTGCTGTATATAGGATATTGTATTTGATAGTGATTGGTTAACTTTTTTCTGTTGTTGCAAGTATACTTGTTGTCTTGTTGTTTATTTGTAGCATAAATATTCATATTGTTGTAATGTATTGATTTGTATGCAGTACAGTCATTCGTTTGCATCGAGTCTTCCAATATCTCATCAATACGTGTTGAGTTATACGTTCGTATACGATTGTTTTGGTTGCATTTTAGGGTATGTCTGCCCTCCGGCAGATGACGGTTCGAGTGGGCACGCATTCCAAATATGGCGTGTTCACTGTGTCCGCTCGATGCCCCCTGCCTCTCCCTCTCACTCGCCACGACTACATATACCTACACGGTATGATGTGTTTCTGGTGTTGCTATCTCTCTCTCTCTCTCTCTCTCTCTCTCTCTCTCACACACAATCGTGCCAGACTGTGTGAGGTTGACGTGTGGATGGCAGGGGTTGACGACGGGGCAATGGATTGACAGAGTGCCTGATATGCCTAATACAAGGTATGTCTTGCGTGCTGTCGATCGGAGGAGGAGCGGTCGCTAGACGTTGCTTATAAGACCAGCTTGACCAATGAGCTGGGAGAGGACGGATTCTCGCAGTTTGTGGCAGGTGGGAATTGTCTAGTCCCCTCCCCTTTTTTTAGCTTTAGACGAGCAGGAGAAAAAAAGACGAGATGAAGCGGGTTCTGCGAAGTGTATTTGGACTGCAGAAGTACTTTGTGGCGTCACTAGAGGTATGGTATGGTGGTGTAAGACATGACTGTGATAAGGAAAGGAGAGAAAGGTTTGGTGGAGAGAGAAAGATGTTTTTGAAGAAAAAAAAACAGATAATTTGTAGAATGCTGCGAAGGAGAATGTGTGGGTGCGTTCGATTCTTCCCCACTTGATGGAGGTTGAGAAGTCGTGGCAAGGGAGGACACAGATCCACTCTACGCTCAAATACGTTTCCATAAACGAGGGCGTGGTGTCCGAGAAGTTAGTGCAGTACTACATAGTTGTGATTTAGCTTTTGTTCCCATCCATGAATCACCGTTTCGTATTGTTGCAGAGGTGAGAGCGCGATGTTGGATTGGGTTACGATGCGCGACAATGTGCCGTCTGAGAAGCACAGCTACGCGCATCTGCTGCGCTCGCAGATCCGCCTCGCTGCTGCCGTCGGGTCATACAACCATTGGGCACACACTAAAGGACGTCCGAAGGTTATCGGAGGGGTCTAGGGGGATCTATTCATTTATATATGTCTACTCCAGATCCATCGTGCCATCACTCCTCCTTTCTCTCCGATGGAACGTCGACTCGTGTCGATATGGGACCGAAGAAATTGGAAGTGAGATGTCGTGTCCGCTCCTCCCCTTCTGACTCCGCCCCTTTCAGGAGATGTGGCTGGAGACGCTGAGCGCCTTCTGGCAGATGGTCAATGATGCCGACGACAGGGGAGAGAGCGAGATTGACAGGACTCTCAAGACGCAGGCATTGAAGGAGTGCTGACGTATGTACTAGAACCTTTTTTATGATTGTGAACAGCTATAACTAATGTGTGCTCGCGAGTCGGAGTCACTTGATTCTTTTTTGGTCGTTTTAGTGATTAGATGTATACAGTCAGTATCGATTCATAATATGAAAGAGATATGTTGTTTTGTTTTCATGTATTGTTACGAGCTGAGATGGATGAAAAATGTTTTGAATTTGGTTTTTTTAGTGACCACTGTCGTTGCGAGAATGGGAAATAAACTTTACTTTACGGTAACTGCAATGTTTTACCAGAAATACCTCTCTTTTCTCTCACCATTTCTCCTCTTCATATATCAGAACCTGCAGAGTATGACAATCTGTTTATTAAATTTTATTTTGGATCATATCACTTCGTCAGAAACAAATCGAACGCGAAAACAACACTGGGAATGTGTATGAGAAACAAACGCGGCACCGGTACTGTGTTGATATAAAGGAGGGTATATTGAATGGATGTCAGCATGCGTCCATCACAGACGCATGCGACCAAAACGGAACCAGCGGACTCCGCTGCTTCCCACCAGTTGGGTCGGACTGCGCACCAGCGAGAGAGTGTAGACGGGAGAGTGCGGGTAGAGACGCATAGTCTACCAACTCGCTCGCGACTGGATGTCATCACTGCTGGTCGCACAAGAAGTCGCCTCGCGAATTATCTGCAAAGGGGCGGGATGAAAAGGGGCGGAGCTTCGGAGTGGGAAAGAGGAAAGACAACTGAACGGGGGAAAATGGCACTACCACAACGGCAACTCACCCGTGAGGGGTGTCTAGCTTAATCTCTGGCTGAAATCGACGTGGTAAGTGGTAGGTCTAGCCGAGTGAGTGGGCGGGGCTTGGGTGGGCGTAGTTTAGGGGGCGGGGCTTACCTCAGGGGCAACTGAGGAGCGCAGCCCGGCCGCATGTCAGATCGAGTTACGAGAGTCCATCTCGTCGTCATCGTCGTCCACCTATGGAAGACGGTGAGAGAGAGAGAGAGAGAGAGAGAGAGAGAAAAAAAAAGGGAAGAGAGAGAGAGAGAGAGAGAGAGAGAAAGAGGGAAGAGAGAGGAGAGGGAGAGAGAGAGGGAGAGAGAGAGAGGGCTGCGCACCTTGTCCAGGTCCATTCCAGCCGTCTTCATAGTCGCCAGTCGATTCTCCTGTCGATAGAAGTGCTTGAAGTTGGCCACCTAGAAAGTGAACCGGATTGAATATCTTATCCTCGATAGCTTCACTCCGTCCGACTCACGATGATGGGTACAGGAAGTGCGAGAGTGAGGACTCCGATCAGTGCACAACACGAGCCCACTATCTTCCCAGTTGGCCCGGTAGGCACAAGATCACCGTATCTGAAAGGGCCAGCATAGTCGATGCCGAACATCCGCAACACCTCACATGGATACTGTAAAAACGCACTAAACCACAAAACACACTATTCACCACCACACAACACTCGTATGCTTACCCGACTGTGGTCATGGTCACCTGGAATTCGAGAGATCAATAAATCGAACAGAGCGTCAATCGATAATGTGTGACTCACCAGGACGAACCAGAACGAGGCTGGGATGGAGGTGAACTTGGTGTTGGGCTCGCCTTGCTCGGCAAAGTACATTCCCGATGAGAAGAGGACCAGTGCTGGAAAGAGGGAACAGATTCTCTCCACCCCCTCTCTCTCCCTCTCTCTCTCTCCACTCTCTCCTCTTACCTATAACCATGAAGAAGAATAGCAAGCAGAACTCTTGAATCGACGCTCGGAATGTCTTTCCAAGGATTTGCAGACCAACGGAGTGTCTGAAATGTCGTGTCAATCAGTAATCTACTACTTATTTAATCAATAGTAGTCGATCGACCCACCGGCTGAGTTTGAATATGCGGAACACTCTGACGAGTCGTAGTACTCGAAGCACCGCGAACGACATCGAACCGTTGCCATTGGTCTTGTGAGTGTCCGACCTAGGTTGAAACATTGAACCGATTGAACCGCGCGGTCGATTCGACTCACATGAAAAGGTTGACGAAGAAGGGAGCGATGGCGACAAAGTCGATGATATTGAGGAAGGAAGTGAGGAAGAACCACTTGGAGGGACAGGAGATGAAGCGGAGGATCAGCTCTGCAAGGGAGGGAGTGGAGGGAGGGAGAAGAGAGAGGGAGAGAGAGAGAGATCCCACCTATGGCGAACCAGCATATGCACACGCACTCTATCCAGAAGAACCCGTCCCTGCCTTGCGGCGGTTTCTCCTAAATTATTAGATACGTTTCATGCAAATACTATAACTCAAGTCGCTGAATATCTTCAATTCTTCAATACTCTCTCGTTCTTCGTTCTTATTATTGTTATAACAACCAAATCTGTATTGTGATCATAAAAACATCAACAACGAAATCACTCATTCACTCACATCAGCGATCATAGTGACGTTCGCGCCGAGAAGAATGGCTATGGGAGAGGCAGGCTGGACAGAGTGATCGGATGATGGCACCGTCTCCCAGCAGAAAGAGACGATCGAACTGAAAGCAGTGTTTTGATCAAATAATATTAACAACAAGTGTTTTGATCAAATAATATTAACAACAATGTGAATCTACATACACAATGATGACGGCGATGGATATGAAGGCGACTATCCTGGCGGCGAGAGAACTGTCCGGGTACTCCATCAACTCCCACAGCTTCCTGCAAATACACACGAGTACGTCAGCAACGACTGACAGAGAACGGACAGCGAGAGAATGAGAGGGAGAGCGTCGCTGCGACCCGAAAGAGAGAGGAGAGGGAGAGTAGCTGCTTGCTCACCTCTGTATGGGTATGTTCGGCATGGGCACCTCCTTGGGCTTCTCGT